>JAIGNY010001782.1:130000-177500 GCA_020152595.1 Chiridota heheva
AATGGTGTAATAAATGATCTCAGCTGAACATCACACCAATCTTGTTCTTGGAATATAATTTTTGTTTTTTGAAATAGAAAGTGGTGGTACTACAGGGGCATGGGGACCTCCTCCCCCACCAGAGTCCCAAAAGGCAGAGCTCCCCTCACTTACCCTTCAACAAAAAATTATGGTGCTGCCATTGCCTGTTATTTACGATGAATGAAATATATATGGATGTGTATGCTCAGAAAATGGCTCGTGCCAGCATGTGTTATTGTATGGCCATATGTGACTTGTGTATGCACAATGTAAGTTTTTCTGTATCCTGTACTTTTACTTGCTATTATTGTAATTACGAGAAAACTAGGCAGTAACTGTACGATTCTAATGTCAGTTCCCACTCCAACTCGTACAATACATAGGGTGTCTTCCAGGTAAATTAGCTAATGCAGGTGAGTACCGTGTTAAATGAGGCTAAACTATGGAAAATGCCAGTTAATTGAGTGTTCATGCCTCTAAAAATACCTGCACTGAGAATGATGCCTTTGAAGTGCGCTGAGAATCATGACATTCCTTTGATTGTTCAGGCACATTAATCCTCTCATTGTGCTATCGATTTATTTCACAGGAAGAGTTGTGGTCAATACATTCCATGACTGGGTGTGCTGAGCTCAGCTCAGGTCAAGCATTCTGGAATTTGTACATCAGTACATGAAGAAGGAGTTTTTTTGTTGTGGCCCTCAGGCGTGACAGGACTAGTTTTGTAAACTACATGATCAAAATCTGCCATCTTTTATTTGAGAATTATATTTAATATTTGATTTATTGAAGAGAATATGTACTTCAAATTAAGTGCTATTTATTGAAGGTTGTATTTTAACGGTTACAATGTTACAATCAATTTCAGCAATGCTAATTAAGAAATTTATGGTGTTGTTTTTATTCGCAAAAGTCATGTAAATTGGCAATGTTGAGGAATGCAGACGAAAACTTCCGGTGCCAATCCGATGTTTTTATAACCATGGTCTAAAACATGATGTGAAGAATGGTTTTACTAAGACATTTTTACAGTTTCAGAAACGTAAAAGAAAATACTTATTACACCAAAATATTTTGAAGAAGAGTCACAAAGAGATAGGGAAAGAGAATAATATCATTTGAAATTTGAAATGAACGAGGCTAGTCTCATCAGATGTAGTGAGATAAACACCTCACTTAGTAGGCACTACCTGTTAGACTAGGCAATACTTGCAGTACTTACAGCCATCATTGTAGTGATACTACGGTCAGAATCTTGACTACACCAAATGTGGTTCTAAAACTTCAAAAGTTATGAAATTGTTAGAGTCCATCATGTACACACTGTAATCTTGCAACCTGTCAAATTTGGCGTGGGTAGAATTTATTTTAGGAGAACCAAGTTGCAGATTATCTTTATTTATTGCATCTATTCTATTCTATAATAAAAAAAAAGTAAAACCTACATCACTTTGTTCTCTTTCTATAAGGGGTGTGTCCAGTTATTCGTTTAAGAGGGAGCTTAAGCCCCCCCTCCCCCTTTCTCTCCTCCCCCCATGTTGCATACATGCTTTTGATGATAAAGTGTGAAATTATTAACATAAAATTGAATGAAAATGCATACAATTGTTGGAAGTTTTGTTCGATTTTGGCAACAGTTTCTGAAAATTTCTCAGAATTGACAGTGTTTTTCTGGAAAGTGAAGAATTTGAATTTTCCTGGAAATTGAAGAAAATTTCCCGAAATTGAAGAAGACTTTACAAAAATGAAGGAAATTTTCCCCAAAATGAAGGAGATTTCCCCAAAATTGACAAAGAATCCATGATATATATATATATATATATTTATGTATATATATATATATATATATATATATATATATATATATATATATATATATATATATATATATATATATATATATATATATATATATATATATATATATATATATTATATATATATATGTATATATATATATATATATATATATATACATATATTGTATATATATATATATATATATATATATATATATATATATATATATATATATATATATATATATATATATATATATATATATATATATATATATATATATATATATATATATATATATATATATATATATATATATATATATATATATATATACATATATATATATAATTTACTTATATCAATCATCAGCAAATCGGTGAGAGTGCTCAATGATCTTTAACAGTTCAGAGCAATTTTATATATTTTTCTTTATATGTGCTACTACTCTGAGTTTCACGCACATCTATTTCCGATGGCGTTTTTCAGGCAACTGATGCATTATGGCTTTTTCTTGGCACGGTTGGGTGGTTTGGCTTTGTCCCCGTGGTGACATGTGGAGATAAGCTCGGTCATTTTATTGATCGATTTTACTTTGAGGCGAAGAATCTTAAGTTTTTCCTTAAGGCCGAGGTTGCAAAACCCACTGCTGTGTTTGTTGACATGGAATGCTTCAGAATGTCCAAGTGAAAGTTGCATTTTGTCTTTTGAGCCCCCAGATGTACTTTGATTATTCTGTTTCTTTTTTGTCTCTGAAATATGAAGGATTTGGTATGGTTATTGTAACAATCCTTAAAGGGTCCTCCTGTTAAACCTATGTAGGCAGCTGAGTCGTTATCAGTTGTGACTGTGGCTTTGTAAACAATAGCCCTAGCTAGACAGTTTCCTTGTAGGAAGCATGCCTCATGACTCTGCAGTTATGTATATATAATTTTGTTGGGGTGGGTGGTACAATATTTTAATGGGGATCGCCACCCCCTTAGACACGTCACTGCTTTCTTGCTGAATTAAATACCACGACAGCCTTTTTATTAAAGGGTGTTCTTGTGGTTTTAGTCATTCAAAGAATCAAACTTGGAAGAACCAACTTAGAGATTTATACACTTGTCAATTGCTTCAGAAGAACAATCATATCCTGGGTAAGTCGACATCATTTTTGTAGTTCTGCAAATCTCCACAAAGAGCATGTCATATTATGGTGTAGAAAGCTTTCAAAAAGGGATGGGGGTGGGGGCACAACCTCTTAGGGTGCACTTCCCAATCATATACATATATCTCTGCCCCCCTCCCTCTGTAGATATGATTAGTGAGACCAAAGCAACACAGTAAAAATTAGCATTTTTGGAAAGGTACCAAGTTTTCTACTATTTAGATCAGTAATTAAGGGCTACTTCATTTTGTAAGGGGCACAATTGTAATATTTGTTCTAAAGTGTGCACATTCCATCAAATCTTGCATCTTTTACAGTAATTGAGGGGCAATCGTTATGTTTCAGAAAAGTGTGTTTGGGGGGCGGGGGTGGCTACCCCCTTCGCCTGGTTCCTACACCTATGGTATGGTATCAGTTAAAAGTATATTGCCAGACATACCATACCAGTTTTATAATTTCCAATGAAACACAACATTAATACCTTATTACTGTAAGTGGCACAAATTTAAAAAAAAGAAATGTGTGCTTAGCCTTAGATTAATTTTCAAATTCGACTAAAATTTTTGATACGTGTAATTTTGTATGAAAGGAAATTATGACAACTGAAATCTTTGTGGAAATTGCATTTCTTTCCTTTCAGGAAATGGTATATTTGATAACAGTTTTTGTATCCAAGTATCAGGAAATTATTATTATTTGACATTTTGAAGGAACCTGTAAATGTCTCGGTCAAGAGTGTACTCTGGGATAAGCAAGTTGTGGGGGACTGAGAATAGGAGCAGAAGGTTGAATTTTTCTTCTTCTGAAAAGCAAAGAGAAAACTCATATTCGCATGCACAGTAGCAGGGAAGCAATTGCTATTATACATGTAGTGTCTTCACTGAGTTTTTCCCCATTTATTTTCTGACTCAATTATAAAACAATTAATGTGCTAAAATTGGTTAAATATAAATCATAAATGAAAAGTTAGCTGAGTGAAAAATGAAGAAAGAAATTTGAGTGGTGACCAATTAAGCATTTTGTTCCAGATACAAGGAGGCTTGAAATGTAGTTTTGTTCCAGATACTGATAAGTAAAATTAGTGACAGAAAATGCAAGGAGGCTTGAAACTAAGAGGACACCAGGGGTAAGGTACGACAATGTTTTTTGTTTTGTTTTGCACTTTTAGGCTTATGCCAGGAAAACCACACGTAAGTCACAATGACTTGTACAGTGTGTACCCAATGAATTTGAAAGGTCGGGTGGGGGAGAAGGTGTGATGCAGAAGACAAACCTCTGCACTTGATGTCATCGTAAATCGTTCTGCATATCTGTGGAAAAATTGCTGGTTAAATCGACGACGTTGGACTTGAACCTGGGACCTCCAGCATGTCAGTCCTACGCTCAACCGACTAAGCAACCCCCCTCCCTGGATGGACTAATCCAAGTAAATCCTTTATAGGTTAAACCGGCAAAGAAATCTTTGAGGACAAGAATTCCAATAGAGCATATTAAACAAGTCCACGAATTCATATAAGTATTTGAAAATTTGACAACTATACAGAACTTTAAGGTTAGGAATATTTTATTATATACCCTATGGAAAATATTCCAATCTGTTTGAGTGCATATTTGGGGAGGCTGACAAAAGCAGAAAACAATGAGGTGGGTGAGATCAGTGACACATCTCTTTGTAAATCTATTTCTTGTCTGTTTTAAGATTTAATTTTCAGGGGAACTCTCACAGGTTAAATGAGGTTCAGATGTCTGCCACTAATCAGTTTTGTGTTGATATCTTTGCCTAAAAGGTCTTAATTGACAGAATGACAGCAGAAGTATTGAAACTATGTATAATAAGCCAGATAACTTCTTAATGACAGCTTAATTTGCATCAAATTAATTATGGCAAGAAAGTCATTCAGCAATGTAGTATTCAAGTGTTCCTTGCATGGACTTTCGAATTAATTCTGTGGATTATTAGATATCATTGTGTGGATTATTAGATATATTTGTGTGGATTATTAGATATCATTGTGTGGATTATTAGATATCATTGTGTATGTGCGTGAAAGTCTAACAATTCTGAATTGAATAGTCTTGAAATTGTGTCAAAAGTTCTCAGGGTAATGACTGCAAGATCAAATCTTAAGAATTTTTCAAAATTTGCATAATTTTTGACATAGTGTCTTGAAGGCATGTCCAAGTCTTAGAATTTGATTCCTTTCAATTATTATATTCAAATAGAAATATTGCTGACTCATTTCCTCATATCAAAATGTCAATTTTTGTTAATTTTGTTCTTCTTTCTTTTTATGATGGAATTGAAAAAAAATCTACTCGTTTAACATTCATTCAAATACATAGGATTAGACAACATGGACTTGAACTTGAAAATTGTTACTTCCTTTAAAAAACTGCTTTGACAATCATTATAGTGGGTGTGATTTAATATCTATTAAAAGATGCAAGCAAGTTAAAGTGTGAAGTCAGATCATGTTTATCTTTTATTCGTGTACCTTGGCGTCAAAGAATAAAGAGCTCTAGTTATTGCATTCTGAATTTCTGTCATGAGCAACTATTAAATAGTGACACAAATAGACACATGTACTTCAAATGCGGAAATAATTCTCAAAGGAAAGTGATATTCAAGGTTTGGAGGAAGTAGTAAACACCTTCCTTTAAGTAATATAGCATGGAACGGAAAGCCCCTTTGTTTGTTTGTACAAGACCCTCCCTTACGGGAACTCGGTCCTATATGGAGCATAGACGCCAAGCTATAGCCTGCATAGCAGATGCCAGTCTCGTTCGACCGGGACAGAAGTGGATGTACACCGGGTTTTCACTCTACTCTTTTCGAGAAGTGTTCAGAGAACCAGGTAGGGTGTGACTGTCCTACAATCGGGACCGACGGCTTAGCGTCCCCTCCGAAGGACGGCGAGCACCATTTAACCATTGCCACTTTTCTTAACAGCTGAATGAGGAGCAGGAGCTGCAAACGACGTACTTCCGCTTTGATGATCGGCATATCTGTCTGCATAGCTGTGGAAAAACTGGTTAGACTGGTAAACTCCAAGCTTCAACCAGGTACCTCCAGCATCTCAGTCGTGTGCTCTACCAACTGAGTTACCTGACTCCTCTCCCCTTTTCCAAAAACTAAGTGATATATTGCCATAAAACAAAATCCTTTCCACAAACTCCAAGTTGACAAAAATTACAAAGGAAGAAATGACTTCCCAAAATGGCACACAACTGCCATTTGAGTGAACTGGACATTTTACCTTGTGTTTCTCTCTGCCCATGATAGCTTCAAACAAGTAATCTTTTGAATGGCACTATTGGAAGCACCCACATTTTAATGAGACTGTTATACCCTGTTCATAGGAACCACACAAATCGTTAAGAGGGTTTCTTTGCATTCAAATTGTAGCTATTCAAGAGATAAATCCCCATCACTGGTGCTTGACTTAAGCCATGGTGCAGTCATGGGTGAAAGTATTGTTTGAAAAGAAGGAAGGAATGTCATATGTGTAATAAAGAGATTAGAGGTCAAAACTTTGTACAAGAGGTTTTACATTTGATACAAATGGATAGTTGTAAAGGAATTCACCAAGGAACTGTTGGATGAGATCATTAAGTTGGAATTGGCTATTACAATTAAATTATAACTTCATGATTTTGTTATACAGTACTTAATGTGACTCTTCATCACAATTGCCATTTCAACATTTTCAATTTTAATAACAGTAACACACAGAACTGAGGAGGAACACTCATTGTTGGTAAGTTGAGAGTAGTCTGCATATGGGGAAGATCTAATATTTATTATTTGATGAAACTTTTTTCATTTAGGCTAAATGGGCAGCCTTTTTTGGTATTCTAAGAATCAATATCATGGACAGAAGTTGTTAATACTTGATGTCATTATTATCCAAATAGCAATGAAGTTGAGCCACTTACAATTCTTTTACTAAGTTGGTAAAGTATACTCAAGTGCTTGACGGAATTTAATGTTTTACCTTTTCCCCATGTACAAGTTAAATTTATACTGATGAAAGTTTCTAAAGGAAAATAGTAAGTTTGTCAATAAAATACAAAAAGCTTTCGAGGCAACTGAGGGAGAATCAAGTAAAAATCTTTGATTCTTGGTAGGTTTTGTCTCTTTTGACAATTTTTCCTCTTCTGGGGGTCCAAATACTTCAGACATGAATTCTTTTCAACATTGGAAGGGGGATCAACCCAGACAAAATCAAGTGTGCTATATAGGGCCAAAATGGTGTAATGGTTAGTGCTTTGTCCTAACACCCGCACGTCCCGGGTTCGTATCCCGGTGGGTCTACAACCAGTGAGTTCACAAATTGTTATCAAAAGCCGTGGCCATCTTGATATAATGCCCAGCACTTGATGAATTCGGAACGTTAAACCTTGCTATGCTATGCTATGCTATAAGGCTTCATCTTTTCTTTGGGAAGGGGGAGAGAGATAAGAATATTCGTCCCCTTCAACAAAAATGCTCTTACCCTCAAAGCAGGATCGTCACCTATGATGGCAGAGGTTGAGGCTCTGGCACAACTTTTCCGTCTTTGGGTATGTTTGCTAGAACTACGCTTGTTACCATCAGACTAAAACCACTTAAATTTGAGGCTATAATTGAAAAATACTAACTAATTATTTTATTTACGTATGTTCCTTTGTTTTAAATTGTAGATAGTGTTTATCAACTTATTTTACCAGTAATATCTTGACAACTGACTGTTTTTTTGGCCCCCTATTTCTAATATTCAGGTCTAGATATTCCTAGCACATGGGTGAACCTAATCACCTCTGACATTTACAGCATTGTTTTCTGCTTCCTCTAATTTCAGTTCTTGTTTGCATTCATCTTTTTGTCACTGTTGGGTCAGTGGTCGTAACTGACCTTTGTTGACCAGTGAATTTGTACCACAATAATCACAATATACTGTAGTGTTGTTGTGCTGCTCTGGGTTCCACTAAGGCTCGTATAACTGTCAATTGTCAATGAAACCAAAGTAGAACGAGGTCCAATTACACATGAAGTCCCCTGGTAGTAGACCACAGACCAGTTGGGCTCCACTACTATGACCTCAGATTAAGGACATTATCACCCCCATTGCATGTCCTGCATTGTCACAAGTGTTTCTTCACATTGCTATCTTTCAAGACATATTTTTATGAAGTTTACAGAAGGGTCTGAAATATTGAGTATATTAATAGGAGATACTTTAAGTAGGCAAAATGAATTTATCACCCAGCTGTTTACACAGAGTTTCAGTTACTGTGGGTAAGTTTCAGTTATGTTGTGGATTAAAAACATTTAGTAACAAATATTACTAGAAATATCAATGTCTTTATGCTCAGAGCATTGTTTGGGAGGAAGCAATTGGAAATGAGGGATGGGAATAAAGGGAAGTGAGTGTGGAAATTGTCACACTTCAGATGTTGTTTTTGATTTTGAGATGAAAATAGAATTTGACATCCAGTCTAGCTTTTCATTTTCTGTCACTTGAACAATATGTTTAGTTTGATTTATGGATGATGAGGTTGTATGTGAAAGAGAAGCTGTGGACATCACAGCTAGGTTAGAGCTGTTCTGAGGATACTGAGACTTGAAGTAGAAAGTCTTCCATGGAGTCACCCATCACTTCACAATTGTGTTATGTATCTTATTGAAATATTCGTTTTACTGCAAGAAACTACTCCCTACAAACTTTCCTCAGATATAAAATCACAAGCTTCTTTAGATATTCTTATGTTCCCTCATACCCACTGTGTTCTTAAAATAAAGTAGGGCCATCATTGGGAAGGGAAGAGAGGGGGGGGGGGGGGAGCGTTTCCTTCCAATTGTCCGCAATGTCCAAATATTTCTTTTGTCCAAAATGGCTATTTTTGACCTTTTTGCTTCCAATGAGATAGCATAAGGAACCTATGTAGTCATACTGGCATGTGTGTATGTATGTATGTACTGTATGTATATATGTATTATATGTATGTATGCATGTCTATGACAGAAGCTTGTAAACATATCTCAAGAATTGTGTGGTGGATTTAGGTCATACTTGGTATATGGATGTGTCGTGGTCTGTAGATGATCCCTATTATTTCTGGTGGTGATATCATGAATATTAATTAGTAGGCGGAACTAAATGTGAAATTATGAAATTCTATTAACAAGCTTGTAAACACTTTAATCTCAAAAACCGTGCGGTGGATTTAGGTCATACTTGATATATGTATGTGTTTTGGTCTGTAGATGATCCCTATTGTTTTTGGTGGTGATGTCATGAATATTAAATAGTAGGTGGGGCTAAATGTAAAATTCTCCTAACAACCTTGTAAACACGATATTTCAAAAAGTATATGGTGAATTTGTCGTATGTGGTATATGGATGTGCTGTTGTTTATAGATGATCCCTATTGATATTGGTGCTGATGTCATGAATATTAATTAGTAGGCGGGCTAAATGTAAAATTCTGTTAGCAAACTTTTAAACAAGATATCTCAAGAACTGTGAAGTGGATTTATGCCATGCTTAGTATATGGGTGTGTTGTGGTCTGCAGATGATTTCAATTGTTTTTGGTGCTGATGTCATTAACAGTGGCGTAGCCAGAGGAGGGGCGAGAGGGGAAATTACCCCTCCTAATACTTTAATCCGTTGGTTCAGATTTTGATTTATCGGTTCAGATTGGTGCCGTCGGTTCAACAAAAAACATGTCAAAACATTCCAGGTGCTTATCATGTTTTTAGATTTCAAAAGGGCGCTTTCTCAAAAAAAAAGGTTCTTCGGTAATAATATATTAAACATTCGTGCGATTTTATATTTAAATACATGAACTAAGACAGAGAGAGATAGAGAGAGGGGAGAGAGAGAGGGGTTGAGAGATGGGGAGGTTGGTGTCGGAGGGCACGTGATACAGAATAGGCTCATTTTTAAAGTTTGACAACATTTACACAAGTTTGTAGTAAATTATTGAAAACCTTCCTTTTAGACAACCCATACGATAAACCTAACCATGTACAAACAGAAACAATAAAACATTATATTTCCACTTGCATTTTCATGATTTGGTGTTTTGTATATGTATTATAGCTCCCTTTGACATGAATTTTGACTTCTATGCTTTCTTACTATGCGTTGTGACATACTTTTTTGCCTTTTGAAATGTCAATTTTGCGAGAGCTTCTGGGGACTTCGCACCCTGGATCCCTACCGGAGCTTCGCCCTGGACCCCACCAGGGGTTCTTAAGTGGGCCCCTGGACCCCGTGCCGACAAGTCGAGCTCTTTGATTTTGTATTTTGTATATGGTGTATTATAGCTATCTTTTTAATGAATTTTGACTTGTATAATACACCTTCTCACTATGCGTTTATGACATACCATTTTGCCCCTGAAATGTCAATTTTGCGAGAGCTTCCGGGGGATTCGCACCCTGGATCCCTACCGGGGCTTCACCTCTGGACCCCACCAGGGGTCCTTGGGTGGGCCCCTGGACCCCATGCCCTCATTCGAAAGCTTTGCATTCAAAGTGACACCTTTGGTGTCACCTCAACTACACCACTAAATATCTTGTCAATTCAATTCAATTCTCCTCCCCTCCCCCTCCGCCACTGGTCATAAATGTTAATGAGAAGACGGAATTAACTGAAATTCGGTTTCTGTTCATATTTCCACAAACCCATGTCAGATCTAAATCAAACTTGGTATGATGCTGTTGATAAAAGCAAGGTTGATACAGGATTCCATAGAATATTGAATTGTTGACTCCATCATTATTCATGTCACGCGGAAACAAATACAATTTTTCATTGGTTGTAATTGTGGCTTATAGCTTAACCATTATTCTACCAGCACTTTTTTTTAAATGCACTTGGGAGGCGGAATCAAAGACTGGGCACCCACAATGGCGATAACATCGCCACGTGAAAGAGTAATTAAGGGTTAAGCACAGGCTTGAAGGGTCCTCTGTCTTCCAAGCAGGAAAGTTGGGCTCGTTCTGCTTCAGTAACCCGGTGGGTCTCCCACCGGGACCATGTTGCATATATTTTTGAGTTGGCACACTTGTCATGGGTTGATTAGCCCCCACTCTACCAGCACCTTTTTAAAAATGAGCCTAGGAGGCGGAGTCAAAGATGGGACACCCAAAACGGCAATAATATCACTGCGTGGTAGAGCAAGGGTTAAGGCAAAAAACCTTAACACTTAAACAAGCAACAAAGTATACACAAATTACATGTTCTAGTGTGTTAAATAAATAAAATGTCTAAAAATTAACACAACATTTAAAGATATTCGAAAAAAAAAAAAAAATTGCCTCTAATGCAAAGTCAGCATCGGAACCATGTGGGACTTCTCCCTCTGGTTTAATGGATGAAGGAGGGGGAAGAAGAGGGGGGGGGGGACAGGATGAGTAGTCTCATCCTAATATAGTTTTAAAAAACCGTGTATTGCACACATTGAAGAGTCTTTTTTGGGCATCTAATACTTGGAAAGTGCACGGTTCTCTGGGGCTTCGTCCCCTGGAATCCCTATCAGGGCTTTTCCCTGGACCCCACTAGGGCGGGCCCCTTGACCCCATACCAAAAAGGTTTATGGGGCATTTAAAACTTGGAAAATGCAAGGTTTCCTGGGGAATTTGCCCCCTCGGGAACCCCCATTGAGGCTTTGCCCCTGAACCCCACAAGGGGCCCTAAGGTGGGCTACTTGACCCCATTCCGAGAAGGTTTATGCCCCCCAATATCAAACCCCTGGCGTCGCCATTGTTGTTTACAAAAATTCTTGAGATATATGAGCCTATGATATCACTGTTACTTTGATAACAGTTTCTCCTCAAGTCTAGAAAAGCTTTATAAAACTTCAAAATAGGGTACCCCCTCCCCCTCTCCCACCTTACACTATGAAATATTCTTTAGGCCTATTTTGACCTACAGTATATAAAATGTGTTGGACCATTGACCTTGTCCTTGCAGGATAAACGTTCACTTGATATAGTGGCTGAGGCAGCTCTTGACCTTGTGGTGAGCTTGATATGCACAAGATTAGCACCAATCAGTTTCTCTTGCTGTGGTAGAGTGTTACACGCAATACATGCAATGTAAGCATTTCTGCTTAGCTCCTACTTTCTATTTCAAGTGTTTACCTTGATGATGATTATATCATTTAATATTTTGAGTAGGAAATAGGATTCATGATATGATGTATAAATTACTGCTATGTATGAAATGATAGTCATAGAACCTTCGGTCCTTCTAACTTGTCTAATTAATCAGCCAGCCAGCCTTCTGTCCTAACTTGTCTAACTATTCAGCCAGCAGTCCTTCTGTCCTTCTAACTTGTCTAACTAATCATGCCAGCCGGCCTTCTGTCCTAACTTGTCTAACTAATCAGCCAGCCGTCCTTCTGTCCTAACTTGTCTAACTAATCAGCCAGCAGTCCTTCTGTCCTAACTCGTCTAACTGATCAGCCAGCTGTCCTTCTGTCCTAACTCGTCTAACTAATTAGCTAGCTGTCCTTCTGTCCTAACTTGTCTAACTAATCAGCCAGCCGGCTGACAAGCAAGCTATCATGGCCATGAAGACCATTAGAAGACTGGTTTCAAACAAGATGAATTCCATTTACTGTAAAATTTGGCTGTGCCAGTCAAAAAGTTTCCAACATATACATGGTGGCGGCCGGAGCATTCAAAATATTAGGGGGAGGGCTAATGGGGTCAGGTGACATGTGATGAAATATTGGGGGAGCTAATAAGGTCTTGTCACATGATGATGCATGTTCACCTAAAATTATTGGGGGCTGAAACCACTCTCCTATGCAATTGAGGTGGAAGAAGAAAATAGATTCGCACTGGGAGGGGGTTGTAGCCCCTGCTGGCACTGCCCATATATTAAGTAATCTTAAGCAAATAAACCCTATTCCCAATATTGTAATATCCCTCAAGTGGGTGTTAATTGGATCTCTTGCCAAAACCCTGTTTTATATTACTTGCTTTTCTCCTTTCCTAAGACTCGGACATGGGGAGCGGCAATTTCTAAAAGACTTCATATTCTACACATATGGCAAAATGCACTACACAAGTAGATAATAAGAAACGTTCACCATTTTCTAATTTAATCATGCCTCATTAAGATCCAAAATTAACTCACAGCGGATCCAGGGGTCCAATTCATCAACAGCTACAGCCCTCCACCCAAAATAACCCACTCACACATGCATCAAATATACTTAGCTCAGGCTTTGATAAACAACCAGCGTGGTAACCTCTTTGACCCATTTACACCCTTAACTTTTAGTCAAATGTGTTTGCGTTTCTCCACCTCACAAAGTAAAGCCAAAGATGCATGCTGAGTCTGAGTTTATTTTAAGCCCAAAAAATCACACAAATTACTTGATCTATTTTTGAGATTGTTTGTTATCAATACAAGAAGTATAGCATGTGTTAGAACTGTATTTTACTTTGGTTATTAAACTAAAAGCAGAGGATTAACCAAACTTAGGTTTGTTAGACTCGTTGAAGCATTGTCAAGCTGGTGGTGTGGAAGCACATCAGCAAATGGTGATACATTTTTAGGGGTTGACATCAGTGGCGTGTCTAAGACGGGGATTAGCTCCCCTAAAAAATGTCGTAGCCCCAATTTTTTTTTTTTTTTTTTTTGTCACAGCCATATATGTAATTAACTTAAATATCAAATGAACCATATACAAAACAGATGTTGGCATGTTTTTAAATCTTATCAACTGAATTATCATTAAATTTTGACCAAAACTTTTACAGTTTGCTCCAAAAATCCTCAATTTTGGGACCAAACATTTTTAATTTTGGTCAAAAAATCTTCGATATTAGATAAAAATTCTTCAATAATCTTCAGTTTTGGACCAAAGTTTTTACATTTGGACCAAAATCTACAGCATAAGAGCCAAAAACCTTCAGATAGGGAGATGGAAGTCTTAATATTATCAGGGTTTCACAATAATTTTTAAATAGGCCTTTACCTTTTCACCCGATGGGCAATTGCCAACATTTACAAGGGCTACAGTAGGGGTCACCTCTCAGGGGAGCAAGAACTCGAACATTTTTAATATTGAATTTTGGGGAATTCTTGAATTTTCGAAAAATCTCCTTGAATTTTCAAGAATTCACCTTAAGTTTTTAGGATTTCTCTTTGCATATTTTTGGAAATACTCTTGAATTTTTTTCATTTTGGGTAATTTTAATAAATTTTGACAAAATTCTTTCACTTGCAGGAAATTTCTGCAAAATTTCTTATATTACTGCAAAATTTGTTTCCATTTTTGAGAAATTTGTTTCCCCTTTTGAGAATTGTTTTTCATTCTTGGGAAATTTCCATGAGAAATTTTCTTAAATTTCCAAGAAGCCACTGTCAATTTTCCAGAAAATGTTGCCAAAATTTCCAACAATTTTATGCATTTTCCTTCAGTTTTATGTTTATTCTTCCAACTGGGGAGAAAGTAAGCAACCAGGAAATATAAACCCTTTCCGGGAGGGGGAGGGGGGAGGGGCATGAATTGTGATTATAAGTAGGAGGCTTAAACCCCCTCAAAAAAGACAATCTATACACGCCCCTGGTTTGACATAGTTTGGGAAGAAAGGCTCACCTTATAAAAACACTTCAATCTGCATAAAGATCCCACCACAATAGAAAGGGCCACCAAGAAGATCATTTAGGCCATCAAGAATTTGTATTTTAAAATACATGAAGAATGTGAGAGTGAGGGTACCCACCGTCCATAGAAGTAGACTTACTAAATCAGTCGTTTAAATACATAAGTTAAAACTTAAATGTCTCCTTGACGGAATCAGATATTGAAGTACAGTAGTTTCTTCCACATTTTGTTCCTCTTAACCCTTCCTTACTCTACCACAAGGCGATATTATCACCGTTTTGGGTGCCCCGTCTTTGACTCATTCTCAAAAAAGTGCTGGTAGAGTAAAGGTTAATCAACCCGCAACAAGTGTGCCAACTCAAAAATATATGCAGGATGGTCCCTGTGGACAGCCCACCGGATCACTGAAGCGGAACGAGCCCGACTTTGCTGCTTGGAAGACAGAGGACCCTTCAATAATCAGCCTGTGCTTAACCCTTACTCTACCACGTGGCGATATTATTGCCGTTTTGACTCGGCCTCCCAGGCGCATTTTCAAAAAAGTGCTGGTAGAGTAAGGGTTAAATTCTTCTTTCATATAAGACCAGAATCAAAAGGTTTTGTGGTTCCTTGGTTTGTTCTTACAAGAGTTTTTTTTTTTTTTTTAATAGTATATAATATGCATTATATATCTGCATAATCTAGCGTATTATGAAACAAACAAGCTACATTTTTTGGTGATTTGTTATTAATATATTGCTATTTCTCGAGAGGTTGATCATGTCTTACATGAGTGTTTTGATGTTCTCTCTGTTCCCCTGAGTATTATCTTTTCAAAGTTTTGATGTTGGTGTTGTTCCTAGTGATTGGGGAATTGCTAAATGTCACTCCTTTTTTTAAAAGGGTGACCACAGTTTGCCTTGTAACTATAGGCCAGTGAGTCTTACTAGTGTTGTGTGCAAGGCTATGGAGTCCATTGTTAAGGATGTTGTACTAGATCATTTACTGGTCAATGATTTGTTGAATTTGTCCCAGCATGGGTTCTTACCTAAGAGGTCATGTGTTCCTAATTTATTGGAGTTTCTTGATGATGTTACTAAACAAGTTGATTCTGGTCATAATGTGGATGTTATCTATTTAGAATTCCAAAAAGCATTTGATAAGATCCATTAGGCAGGCTCATGATGAAAACAAGAGCACTTGGTATGGAGGGAAAGTGTGCCAGTTGGATATATTCTTGGTTAGTTGACAGGTTACAAAGAGTTGTTATTTATTAATGGTAATGTATCTCCATGGAAGAAGGTTACAAGTGGTGTTCCTCAGGGTTCTGTATTGGGTCCGCTTCTTTTCTTAATCTTCATTAACGATATTGATGTTTCCCTTGGCTCCAGGATTTGTAAATTTGCTAATGACACTAAGCTGTACAGGATTGTTGATAATGCTAGGGGTTCTTCACTTTTGCAAACTGATCTGGATAAGTTAGTTTCTTGGTCCCAGACATGGCAGATGTCATTCAATGTTGATAAATGCACAGTTATTCATTTTGGTCAGAACAATTCGGCTTTTGATTAATACTGCATGAATGGTTCAAATCTTGGTTGATTAGAAGAAATTGTTGTTTTCTTGGTAGAGAAGTTTTCTTAATTTGTATAAGCAGTAAGTCAGGCCTCACCTTGAGAATGCTATTCAGGCTTGGAGTCCCTTTTATGAAAAAAATAAGTTTATTTTGGAGCAGCGAAGAGCCACTAGACTTATTCCCAAAGTAAGGAATCTCTCTTATGAATCTAGGTTGCGAATTCTTGGCTTGACCATCATGCTTGAGTTTTTAAGAAGAGTAAGTGGCGATATGATTCAGGTTTTTTAAGTTCCTATCTGATGCTTTGACTTCCTGTTATTTCTTGCATGTTTCAGCTATTCCTCATGTAACACATGGTAACAGTTTGAAGTTGACCAAAGAGTTCTCACGGATAGATATTCGGCATTTTAGCTTTTCGCAAAGAGTTGTTAATGAGTGGAATGGTTTGCCTGAGTGGGAAGTTAGCTCCAATTCTGTTCACAATTTCAAGGTCAACATTGATAAGTTCTTTACTAACTCTGGCAGCTTTGATTTGTTTGTGATGGTGGTGTTAGTTTGGGCTTTTTATGGGGTGACTAACTTTTCTTAGCCCGTAATCTTGTTGTGTTATGCTATCTTATGTGAAGAACTTTATTGCTCATGTAAGCGGGCAAAAATGAGGGAGCTCCCACTAAAAGCCACTTAAAAGCATCATTGTAAAATTGTATGTATTTTTATGTTTGTATTTAATTAAGGGTTAAATGTCAAGCGTAAACATGTTTGAGGGAGGCACAGTTTGTAACTGTTTTCCATGTTCTAGTTTTTCTGTCTTTCATTGCTCCACATACTAATTATTGTTACTTTACAACATCCAAAGCACCGCCCTATTACACAATTCTGAACATTGTTAGTGATTTAGAACAACTTGATTGTGTTTTGCCTCTGCAAAGGCATTTGCAAAGACTGTGTTTACATGTGCCGTGGAGTGCATTCCACTCTCTGCTCACATGCACTGTTGCTGCTACAGTCAGTCTTGTTGGTGTACTCCTCACTTATCCCTCCACAATGATGGTGAAACTTAAAATGCGCTCCCAAGAGATAATTACTTCTCATGAGATCATTTTGAAAATTGGGTTCAGTGTCCAAACTGGTTTGTCCATGATGATCAGTGATAATGATTCTTTATTGTTTTTAAGGTGAATGTTCCTCAGAGGAGGGATTTGGAAATCCCTGATTATAGTCTAGAGGAAACATTTTAGTCACATAGTGAAGATAATCAATTACTGTACAAACTAATCAGACTGAGTTGTGGATACAAAGTGACTGTCTGTTTGTACATGTACAGTACAGTGCATGGATCCAGGGTGCTTCCCTGACATGTTAAATTCATAAGAAATAGCTACTGTATCTATTGCATGCACTTGCAATCCAGTTGATACATTTGGTATAGACCTAAAATCTGTATGATAGAATAGACCTAATACTTGTATGATAGAATAGACCTAATATCTGTATGATAGAATAGACGTAATATCTGTATGATAGAGTAGACCTAATATTTGTATGATAGTAGACCTGAATATCTGTATGATAGAATAGACGTAATATCTGTATGATAGAATAGACCTAATATCTGTATGATAGAATAGACCTTATATCTGTATGATAGAATCGACCAAATACCTGTATGATAGAATAGACCTTATATCTGTATGATAGAGTAGACCTAATATTTGTATGATAGTAGACCTAATATCTGTATGATAGAATAGACGTAATATCTGTATGATAGAATAGACCTAATATCTGTATCATAGAATAGACCTAATATCTGTATGATAGAATAGACGTAATATCTGTATGATAGAATAGACCTAATATCTGTATGATAGAATAGACCTAATATCTGTATGATAGAATAGACCTAATATTTGTATGATAGAATAGACCTGATGTCTGTATGATAGAATAGACCTAATATCTGTATGATAGAATAGACCTAATATTTGTATGATAGAATAGACCTAATATCTGTATGATAGAATAGACCTAATATCTGTATGATAGAATAAACCTAATATCTGTATGATAGAATAAACCTAATATCTGTATGATAGAGGATTACTGTGCTTGAAGGTGAGTTTTGAGTCTTAGGTGCTTCTTGCACTATGCCCATTGAGAGTAAGTTAGTCATAGAGTGGCAATAGAGAATGTTAATAAGAATGCAACCATTGCTTCACTTGACCATAATTCAAGTAGATTTGGCCCAACCTAGTGGGCCTTCAAACTTACAGGTCTCACCCGAAATAGAAATCCATAGGAGTACTACTATTACGGTCAACAGGAGAAAACACGATTTGTCGTGATTTCGACAAAAAATTGCACATTCCTCAATTGAAAACTTCCAGAGATGTAATTATTAACTGATTTGCCAGATATTTCAGCAAAAAAATAAAATTCCACACCCGGGAATGGCTGAAAACGAGGTGTTTTTGTGGAAAAATTAGGCCTTAACGTTACGCTATGAAAGTACCCAGTGCGCGAAAATGTCATTTTTTGACAATGTCAATATCATTTTTCCACAAAAACACCTCGTTTGCAGCCATTCTGGGGTGCCGGATTTTTTTCTTTTGCTGAAATATCATGACAAATCGGACAATGATTACATTTGTGGGAGTTTTCAGTTGAGGTATGTGCAATTTTTTTGCAAAAACATTAGTAAAGTATCATGATATACAGTGTCAGCATTATTGCTTCATGATATACATTATCAGCATTATTGCTTCATGATATACAGTGTCAGCATTATTGCTTCATGATATACAGTGTCAGCATTATTGCTTCATGATATACAGTGTCAGCATTATTTGCTTCATGATATACAGTGTCAGCATTATTGCTTCATGGTATACAGTGTCAGCATTATTGCTTCATGATATACAGTGTCAGCATTATTGCTTCATGATATACAGTGTCAGCATTATTGCTTCATGATATACAGTGCCAGCATAATTGCTTCATGATATACAGTGCCAGCATAATTGCTTCATGATATACAGTGCCAGCATTATTGCTTCATGATATACAGTGTCAGCATTATTGCTTCATGGTATACAGTGTCAGCATTATTGCTTCATGATATACAGTGTCAGCATTATTGCTTCATGATATACAGTGTCAGCATTATTGCTTCATGATATACAGTGTCAGCATTATTGCTTCATGATATACAGTGCCAGCATAATTGCTTCATGATATACTGTACAGTGTCAGCATTATTGCTTCATGATATACAGTGTCAGCATTATTGCTTTATGATATACAGTGTCAGCATATTGCTTTATGATATACAGTGCCAGCATTATTGCTTCATGATATACAGTGTCAGCGTTATTGCTTCATGATATACAGTGTCAGCATTATTGCTTTATGATATACAGTGTCAGCATATTGCTTCATGATATACAGTGTCAGCATTATTGCTTCATGATGTACAGTGTCAGCATTATTGCTTCAAAAGTTTAAATCATGATACATCAACTGTAGAATAATTTGTTATCTTATTATACAAAACCTGGACTAATTGGTATCTACTACCTAAGCCACATGTATTTGTCTTTTCCTCTTATCATGTACCAGAGAGTTGCCAGATTAATACAACACAGATATGTTTGACCAGTTAATTTATTCTTTAGCCAGATACAAAACAAATAAATAAAACAGAGAAATTGTAGAGATGAGAACTGAGATAGTGCTATTCCTGCATGTGAGCAGCAGGTTTTGGTGTAAACGGATTGTTTCCCAGCATGGGACAAACTTCCATTTCTTCCCTGGGGGCCTGGAAATGTAATTTTAAAAATATGAACAGCCTTAACGTTCATACATTGTTGTAAGAATTAATAATCATTGGATCTCATGAAAAGATTTTTCAAACAAAATTGTAAATACATCTGTGGAAATGCTTATGGAAAAAAATGATTGAGGTATGTGATGTGAAGTATGGTGGGTGGGTGGTTTGATTGATGAGAGCCAGTGTTGATCACCATTTTGTCATATAAACAGGGAGTTGCCTATAATTGATCATTTTTTAATAATAATTGAAGCTCATTTTTACATGCCACAGTGCTGCTCTCTCAATCAAATCAAATGGTTGCCATCATTGTTGTGGTAAATGGTTGTCGTTATGGGACGAAGTATAGACTGTAAGTTAGGAATTCACAAATCACACATTTAACAAAGAAAACTAACATGTGTCAAAGTGATATTAAACTTCAGTTTAATCTTGGCATCTTTAAACACGGCATCTTGTGGATGCCGTGTTTAGAATGGATAGAGGAAGAGTGTTAAGTGTTGGGATGCGTGAGACTAGAAGGGTGGAATATGAGGGGATGATCCAGTGACTAACCGGAAGGGGGGGAAAGTTCCATCCCTGATTTTTGATGTCGATGTCAACAAATTTAGGCCCATTGGACTGATGATATACTTCCCAAGTCCCTCCCCACTTTGTGGATGATTTTCTATAGCCTTCATTTCAGAGACAGGAAATGGTCATCACAATTAAGATTTTGTCTCAAAACTGTTTTACCAGTGTACACAGGCACAAGTTTATCTGTGTTGTTTGATCGCTTACCAGTAACCAGCCTGTAATTGTTATCCTAAACTATTGGAAGTTGGAGAATTAGGGGAAGAAGGAACAGGGGGCACTTGAAATTCTAGAAATGCACAGCAAGATATTGTCAAAAAACTGTATACTTATATTACTGGGAGATAAAACAGATTTCACTTTCCCGAGAATTACAGCTTGTGAATTTGTCCCGGTGAAAACAAGTCCTGTTTTAGTTGGATCATGATGATTTGTCATTTTCTTGTTAAAGAAAGCAAACCATTTTACTTGCCCAGATTAAATTTAGAAATTTTATAAGAATTAAAATCCACTATATTTCAAGTATAATCAACAACTTTGCATCTTTGAGTAATTTTTGCTAAAACCATCTGTTGAATTTGTGATTTGGATTGTGGCATAGATGTACTGTAGTAGAATCAGTTTGCTTACTGGTAGCTTTGTAGCTTTAGCAACTGATGAGATAAAAACAAAGCTCTGACATTTTGTTTTTCCTCATCATTAAAGCCATGCCATACAGTACTTGCAATTTTTCATTTGCAGTAAAATCATGACTTTCCCATTCCTTTACTGGCTGCACATAGTCAGTTTTTGTTGCACTTTATTTCTGTGTGAATATTGGACATATCCCTTTTCACACAATGCTTGACACCTATTTGAGGGCTTTTCAGGAAGCGTTTGATTAGATGATTATTCCCGTAGTAGTTTCATTATCTGCTTTTCCTCTTTGTAATGTTTGTTTTGGTTCTGAAATCCTATTTTGGTGACAGCATGATTTCATTGATGGAGATTAGATTTTTGCTGTGAGATTCTTTGTCTGAAAGAGGAACACATTAAACCAAAAAATCATCTGATTTCTCACATCACCCATATTCAGATTTATGAATTGAGGCTTGAGCCCTGTGCTTTATTATCTGAGGTCCATGTACGTACATGTCTGCTTCAGGGACCGCAGAGACGGGAGGGGGAATTCTTAGCCCCACACATTTTTGCTGATGTGCAAAATAAAATAAAAATGACCTAAGAGGATTTCACCTTCCTCGTTTTTCTGTAAAATTGGGAAATTATTAACAATAAATTGAAGTAAATATTAGGTAAATTTATATGAAATTTGTCATCTTCAAATTTTCCAAAAATTGACAAGAAAAGTTCTTCAAAATCAAAGAAATTTGCCTAAAAATGATAGAAATTTTCCAAAAATTGCCAAAAATGAACAAAATTCCCTCAAGTTGACAAACAAAACAACAATTTCCTCAAAATTGATGATCAAATTTAACCCAAAATTGTCAAACAATTCTCTGAAATTTTAAGGAAAGTGCCCAAAAATGAAACAAAATTTCATGAAAACTGAACAATTTTCCTTAAAATTGTTCAAAAATGATTAAAATTTAACCTCAAATTGTCAAACAAGTCAACCAAATTTTATGGGAAGTGCCCGAAAATGAATAAAATTTCACGAAAATTGACAACAATTTCCTCAAAATTGCCCAAAAATTATCTAAATTTTGTGACCTTATAATGGTAATTTGCAAAACTTTATTACTCAGCTGTATGGTGAGTTATCATTGTTTACCTGTCAAAATTTTAACAAATATACTTTGTAATGTGTACACGAACAACATTGACAGATAAAACATAACATTTCATTGTATTTTGAATTGCAAAATAGATATTTGATGTTATTTTTATATTAGAATGATATCAATTATGACCTGCAAGTTATGACAATCAAAAATACCAATAAGTCCTTAAGATGGACTAAAACCAAGAAGTAAATTAATATTATGAGCATTGTGGTGTATATGGTATTTTTACACAAACTTCGCAGCGAGCAAACTTTTTTAATTTTTTATCGAGGAACGTTTTGCATTAAAATATTGCCAAAATGATCCTTACCCCAAAACTGCACAAACTAAGAAGATCTGAAAAAGTTTTTCGATGAGGTGGATTTTTCGATAAAAAAGCCTCCGTGGCGAGACGATAGGAAAATTTCCATTATGTGATTCATACATACATGGGTAAATAAATGAATGGAATACTTGTGTGTGTGTGATAATGGGTGAACCATTAAGATGAGTATATGATGAGACATTCTGAGGTGCACTGCACCCGTGAGTCACAAACGTGAAGTGGGAAAGCTATTAGTTCCAGTGGTGTCTGGCATTCCCAACCAATTGTCATGATTTGAGTGGATGTTTTCACCAGAAACTTTAAATTATATTGCTAAATTCTTATAGTCTTCATGTTAGCACAAAAAAAGAAAATCGAATGATGTATCAGAAAAGAATACTACATGACATGTACCTCCGCTTTCCGTTTAGTATGCACTGCAACTGCCGATTTTGGCCAAAATCGACGGTTGCACATCACACGCCTCGCCAGAGCAAGGGCAACCTAATATGATATCATTATTTGCTTGGCCTGGCACAACTACAATCTAATTACATTGCCAACACGCGTGAGTGTAATATGATGCCTCTATCTGATGCACGTTGGGCATATTATTAATGCCCCTATTTAAAGCATACTGAAAGGAAAGAGCTTGCACACCCAATGAAACATTATATCAATTACACAAATGATAACTATGGATCAAACCCATCACCTTCAGTACTTTGATGATATTTACAATTTTGTTTGATCCCAGCAAAATCTACCGTGCTGTCTCTGTCTTGATCGAATCCGAGGAGGTAAAGTAGTAGCTCATTGGGCAATCAGTGGTTATTTATTTGTGCTGGTCTTATCAGGGAGTCTCTGGTCTGACAATGATCACCTGAGTCCACAGAGATCAAGCGCTACCTATTTATGTTTATGGCATTGCATCATTTCCATCTTTCCGGATGTTTTTCTTCCACCAATGCTTCCACTTACTGAGCCAGCAGGACTCCCTGTTGGGGGAGGACACATGTTTTCATAGCTGCAAATCACTTTCTCTTGTCTTCAGTGTGGTTCAAATCAGTTCAATGGTCAGACATATCTCTTCATGGTTTACTCAGTGAGGACAGAAATACAAACTTGAGAAAACAAGTTTTAAAGAAAATGCACACATTTATTTTCTTAACAATTAATTTAAAAAAGAAAATTCATTTTTTCAATAATCGAAAGCTTTCAAAGTTTCTTCAGATGGTAAATAATAGTTACTGGCTGACTGTGCTGCTGCTTTGCTGACTGGCTGACTGTGCTGCTGCTTTGCTGACTGTACTGCTGCTTTGCTGACTGTGCTGCTGCTTTGCTGACTGCTGCTGCTTTGCTGACTGTGCTGCTGCTTTGCTGACTGGCTGACTGTGCTGCTGCTTTGCTGAGAGGCTGACTGTGCTGCTGCTTTGCTGACTGGCTGACTGTGCTGCTTCTTTGCTGACATATCCAATGGTTCGATTTACAAAGGTAGATTTGTAATTGATGTTGATGAGAAATTGAAGAGATTGTAATAATTTGATATCAATAATGATAAATAGAACCTATAAGTCTGCAGTCTTTTTTCCACTTCTATTCCAGTTGATTAAATGTTGCAGGATTATGGCTTGCACCAGTCACCTTTAACAATCACTTCCAACTTTGAAATGGGGTGGAAAGGGAAGGAAAGGGGTCAAATACTTTTGCCCATGATTGTAGTTTCAAATTTGGAATCAAGATTTCATCTTTCATACTTTTTTCAAGTTGTTATTCTGTAACATTTTGCAATTTCCCAAATAAACTTTAAACTTTTACTATTGATGAAATGAAAGATTCTTTCTCCAAATCCAATATTTGATGTATGAAATAGGATTGATTTACAGTGATACTTTAGCACTAACTGGCATAAGTAAAAAGATTCCCACTAATCATCATTTTCTTGCCCCCATATTATTTTTGTATATCCAATAATGTAATAAAATATCATATCTTGAATATGCAGTTTGACCTTATTTTCACAAAGCTGTGAATGTGGGTCATAATTGTGTCAAAAGCACAAAGCAAAAAAATGTATTCATTTGTTTGCTCCTTTTTCTAGTTATTGTTATTTTTGTTATTGTTTTTGTGTATTTTTTCAAATTTCCTAATAAGCTACTATGCATAGCCTAGTATGCATCTCTTGAAAATTAGACCTTATAATTTAGCTGGCATTATTTGCTTGCAAAGATTAGAAAAATTTGAGGTAATAAACATGAATTGTCCTTTTTACAGTAATTTTGGATGAAACTTTAAAGACCAACTCTTAATTCGTACTGCCACAGTATACAGTATACCCCATATACCTGTTTCGCAAAATCCCAATTCTTTGTTGTTAGGTTGTGGTGCAATGGTGTAGGGTTGAAGTTCTAGTAGAGTAAGGGTTAAGGGAAGAAATATAAAGAAAAACAAAAGCTTTTTGAGGCGATTCCTGTTCATACTGTACATCACATTAAAAAAAAATAGTAATGATAATTTATTACTCAATAACTTGCAAACATACATGCTATTTCCAAAATTCAATGTCTTTTAAACTCGGAATTTAATACTTTTTTGGGTCAATGGAAACATTTGTACGTCCACATCATTGAAAACTTTTATACGTCCACATCATACTGTCTTTTTAGCAACAGGATTAACTCAAATGTTTAACCCTTACTCTACCACGCGGCGATATTATCGCTGTTTTGGGTGCCCCATCTTTAGCCCCGCCTCCTGAGCGCATTTAAAAAAAAGTACTGGTAGTGTAAGGGTTAATCAACCCGTGACAAGTGTGCCAATTTTAAGATATAAGCAGCATAATCCTGGTGGGTGGCCCAGCGGGTCACTGAAGTGGTACAGGCTTAACTCTGCTGCCTGGAAGACAGCCCTTGATTAACCCTTACTTTTTTACCCTTTTACATTTTTTCTCATCAAGTTGAGGAACATCTTGCTCAGAGTCTGGCAGCTGGGCACTATAAGAGGATTTGTGTGAGGCAAGTTTTCCATGCATGAGAGGGACATAGCTCTTAAGGGGATAGTCTCCCCAGTCATAATTACAGAGGCAATTGTGTCACATTCATCATCTTATTTTCTTCAACAGGAAATGATGTTGACTGTACCGTGTTTATTTTATTCACAGAAGTAAATATATCAGAACAAGACTAAAAAAAGTCTTTATTACTAAAGAAACTGTGATCCTAACTTCATTCAAATATCTTAACACATGTCAATCACTTTTTCTCTTCGGCAGTTATCATATTTCTTGGAAATGAGTGCATGACTTCAGCCATTCCAGCCATTCCATTCCATGTCATATGCTCCAAGCATATGACATGATAAATCTCTCACCTGATACCACTTCCGGCAAGTCAAACCTATAACAAAGAGCTCTGGCAGGTGGTTGATGATAGAAACATACTGCAAGTGCATCCCTGCTGGAATAGTTAGAGTGTAAATTAACAAAGATGAATCCATTGAACCTCGCAATGCATTTCCCCACAGTATGTTCTGGCTTGCAGTGCTACAAAAAACAAAGCATGGAAGTGTACCCCTCCCCCAGCATATTGTGATGGTCGGTTGACAATTTTACACTAAATTCTCAAAAATAAGGCAAAATCATAAAACAGACATATTTGGGGAAAACCATTAATTACCTCACAGAAATGTTGGACACTCGCACACGCCTGTGATTAACCACTTCATGCTTCAACATGCAGTCCTTTTCAAGATTTTTAATCAGTTTGAAGAAGGAAAGCGCTTCATACCACTGAGAATTCATATCATTCAAAATCAATTAGTGGCTGATTGGAAGACTAGCACCCCAGACTTATTGATCATATCCTGTGGTCAAAGAGGTTCCTCATTCTTGCTTCTATTGTTTGTGACAAACAAGAATTACTTTGAGCAATTTTGTCATTAACTGCCCTCTTTCATTTCCTGTATCTTGCAGATTTACTTCAATCTGTACTTTTATAATGTACATGAAAATCACTTTTTTATCTGAAATATTAGATTGATTTCATCTGCTGTACTTTACAAAAAGTAACATTTTTCCATGTGCAACAAGAGTTGGTGAAATGGACAATAACCTTTATTTTGCTTTCCATTATCTTTAATCAATGCTCAGTAATTACATCATCCAAAGAACTGGTTATGTCTGAATGTCTCACACACATAACTCCAACCTAATCATAGGATTTTAGACTTTTATATCAGACTAACAGGCGAACACTCACAACTGTGGGACAGTGGTGCACCCATATAGGATACCTCTAGCAGGGCTCCAACACAGGGGCCCAATAGTTTGGTCTATTCACAAAATGAGCAATATCCAACATTGGTACTTCTCCCCAATATGAAGTGTCTCTGTCTTGTTGGGTGCAGAGAGGGTGGGGGGGGGGGTGATCAGGGTATGGTTGCAAGACTCTTGTCAACACACATGTACAGATAATAATGAATGTTTAGACCACTAATTTCATGACCCTCCAAATGACCCACATTGCCTGTATTCAACTTTCACTGAATAAAGGTCAACTCCAAGTAGGTCAAAGTGATACCTACATGTATACCGACATACAACGGGAAGTACAAACCATGTGACCAAATAGCGTCTTGTGCTTAATCTGCACATCCTAATTCAATTTATAATTCTTTCTTTTATTAATGATTTGATGTATTTAACAAATGGATGAAAGGAAAATGATAAGAAACATCTTAATTTGTAATCTGATTTAATATCGTATGTAAGTAGCACATAACCCAGAGAATGTACCCTCTTTTTAGCATCACCAGAAGTGATGCAAATGGTTCTAATACTTACATGTGTGTAAGCAAGCATGTCATGAGCTTGCTGCATGATTGCACAAGCGTGCTGCAAAATAATATTTCTGTAAGGGTAGCTACAGCTCTACATATAGTATAGTATTTTAAAACTATCATTGTGGCAAAGAATCATAAAAACCAGTCACACATTGACCATTTTACAGCATTTTTAAATATCATGCATCAAGATGAAGATTTTATTTCAACTTTGTGATGTATTACAGGGTGAATTTGGTATTTTTTAGATGTCTATCATAAACCTTCAAAGTAGTGCAGCAAAATATAAATTTTCAATCATTTTTCGTGACTAAGATTTAGGAAATTTATTGTTAAAGATTTTGAGCTGTTTGCTCAGTCACACATAACAAATTTTGCATGAATTAAAATCTGGTCAAAATTTAATCAACCAACACAAAACTTCAAAGTGCTATTTTCAAAATTCCAAACCTTATCTGCTCAGATTGTAATACTCTTTCAAACAAAGTAGAAAATGTCCATTGACCTTTAAACCTTATTCTACCCAGGGAGTTGTCATCTAAACGGCAACTCCCTGCTCCACCAGAGCATTGGAGATTACAGTGTTATTTTAGGAGCTTTTTGGAAAGGGTGCTTTTTCACAAATTTATTTTAATTTTCTACTGTAACTAGTTTATGTCATTTGAAAGCTAAGACTTTGGACTTGATGTTGTTTGCATAATTTTCTGGTCAAATTTGCAAATTTGCAAATAAAGTCCTTAATTCAGATCATCAGAGGTCCTAAAACTGCTATCTTTGTGATATTTTCTGTTCTCTTATGGCTACTTACAAGAAAAATATTGATAGAATTCATGGATTGTTAAAAGAAGGACCTTTCATTTAATACTAACTCTTGATTTTCTTGGAGCAAGGAAAATAAGAAGTCAAATTTTTTGAACTTTTTGACATAACTGATTTTGCTAATGATCTATCTGATAGGATTTGGCATTATGCATTCCCATAAACATGCATTGTTTCTTTGAATGATGCACATAGCTAATATAATATAAAAAAAGGAAATGTTTACACTATTGTTTCAATTAAAATGTTATGCAAATTAGCTGATTTACCTCATTTATTATGCACAGACTTAAAATTTTCAGTTTATGCCTATATTTCAGCCATTGGAAGCTTTAAAAATACTTATTCATTCAGGTTATACTGAATTTATTTTAGAAATTTCTGTTGATTCCATTAGGCATTCTCGGTGATCATGTTGATGTTGCCAAAGTTGGTATCCTTCACTGACAGTACACTGCATATGAAATGTCAACAAATTTGTCCAAATACAGGAAAATACTTATGAGAAATACAATTTCAACTGTTTCCAATGAAGTACAGGAGGGGGAGGGGTTTTGGGGTGGGTTTTCTGGCTTTTTTATATATTGGGAAGGGTACCAAAGGTAACGCCATCCCTTAAAATATAGCCCCCTTCCAGGATCGAAATTGCTTCAAAATAAAGGATTTTCCCTAAATGGGACTGCTTGGCCCCCACCATGGGTCTCTTACCCCCAACATGGGTCTCTTCCCCCCAACATGGGTCTCTTCCCCCCAACATGGGTCTCTTGCCCCCAACATGGGACCCTTTCCCCTTAAAATTGTAATCCTACTCCACTGCGCCACAACATGGAATTGGGATTTAATGAATTAGGGGTTGATCTGTAAAGTTTCATCCAGAAGTACTATTAAAAGGACAATTCATGTTTATCACGCCAGATTTTTGTGACCCATTTACTTGTTTATAATCCTTACAAGTAAATAATCCCAGCTAAATTATAGTATTTTTGCAAGGATCCGCACTAACGTTAGCTATGCCTAACATTAGGCCCAACGAGTAGTAAGCATGAAGTTTGAAAAATGCACTCACGATTTTAGATATTTAAAAAAATTCATTTCAGCTGTTTTTGATAATCTTTGGGCCTCTTCTGGGTTGGGTCCAGGTACTAAAAGATTTCCATTACTGGTGATAAGCCTTCTGACTCTTCCTCATCCTCAGTTTCACTTTGAAACAAAATTCAGGAGGCACATTCTTCTGTCATCTCAGTGTAAATGTCAAAAAATCTAAAAAGTAACTCTAATCACGTAGCTCTATAAGACGTTGTTAGGAACGATTGAGGGGTATGTCTTTTATTGCAGCAATCCATGTGAAAGCCCATTTTTTTCGCTACAGAATGATGTTTGAAACTTTTCGTTACGATATAGGGGTGGATTACATGATATTTTTATCAAAAATGGTCAAAAAATCACAACATTTGACATATTTTACAAATATTGAAAAATTATGACTAGATGTGAGCAAAATTTGATAAGATTTGGACAATATCACTCGTATACATATATATATATATATAAATATGAAAAAACGAATCTAAATTTATTTTCCATGCAATTTTGGCCAATTTTTCAAAAATATGCACTTTTTGGGACATATCAAACAAAAAGTGAAATTCTTTAATGTTTGACCAAATTGACCAAAAAAAAGTGAGTATTGAGACCCCCAAAAAATACAATATTATGAACAATTTTTCCGACATTGCAACGAACTATTCGCACCCCTTTAGGAGTTTGGTAAGGTCCTGAATTGTATTTATAGAAAAAGGTAGTTTGTGGTAAAGTAAGGGTTAATTTCAGACCTAGAAAATGTTCAAAATGCCTTCTCTAGCTTGAGGTTGGTTGGGGGTATGCTAAAGATCTAATCCTCTTCATTCGAATTATCTTCACTTTTTCAAGAGAAATGACAAAGGGTTATAAAACAATTGATTCACATTAGAAAACAGACAATCCCAGATAGCACACTACGTTGGCCCAATGTTGGCATTATATTGGGTTGGGCATGCTAACGTTCTGTTGGCAAATGATTGGCTACGCACCGTTGGGCCTGAAAGCACCCCTATAAGCACCCAACCAAAAGCTAGCATTTTAAAAACAAAGTGTTAACCTAAACTGCAACCTTTCACCAACATTGGCCCAATGTATTTGTGCTATCTGGGAATGTCCCATTCATTCATGTACATCACAAGAGTAACACAAAAATTTGCATATTTGATCAAAATTAAATCTTGAAAAAGCTGTAAAATGACCAATTTTAACTGATTGTGATGATGTGTTTTGCTTTTTTTGTAGATTTTAGATTAAATTAAATGTAGCTAATTTGCCTCTACCTGTTCTTCATATACACCTTAAATCATGTGCTCTGTGCTATGCACGATAAATCATGTGCTCTGTGCTATGCACAAAAATCATGTGCTCTGTGCTATGCACAATAAATCCTGTCATGATTTATTATTTAATAATTCATAATATATTTTTTCACTTGTGAAATTACTTTTGCATACTTAAAGGATAAATAATTATGCTATTGTAATGAACGTAAACATAACATAAAATTCAGCTATCATCATGTTTTATTCATAATCACATGTTTTTTGTATGCAACTGTGATTTGACATTTTGTTGCAATGCTCAAGTCTACTCTAAATGTAATAATGCAAAAACAAATTGCATCAACAGTATTCCAGCGCGAGATCATACGAATAATTGAAATCTGACCAGTATGAATAACTGTTTTCTTCATAAGTTATTTTCTATTCAGTGACTGTTCTTACCTGTAGTACAAGAGCGTTTTTATGTGGTGTTGTTTCCCCTCGGGTGAAAAGGAAATGATTTATTGTTGTATCAGAGAGGATTACAAATCAATTTTCCACTTTTGTCCGGTACCTGATGGAAAGGAAACTGATTATGCATTGATTAGAATTCCAGTAAATATGATACTTGTTTTGGGTTGTTGTGATTTTAAGAAATTCACATGCATCATTGGTTGGTCTTGTTACAAACGTTTGGTGACTCATGCCCATCAATCATATCACAATATTTTTATGACCATTAAGCAAATCAGGGAAATTAGGTTTACAGAAGTGTAGCCTATATGTGACTTACAATTCCCATCTGTACATCCCAAGAATGCAGTTATTATTTTTTTGCTATGTTAAATCGCTATCAGATTTAGTGAATCAGAGCATTAAATTATGTGTAAAGTTTTATTGAAAATCGCATATTTACTTAAAAGTTGTGTTTCATCAAAGTTGGGGGAATCAGGGGTGGGAACCCTACTTTGTCAGAGATAACAAAAACAAGGTCTCTTCATACCACCCCTTCCCCCACCCCCCATGCACATGTATTTTTTGATGGTCCCTTCAAAAGTAGGTACACACTCTTGGAATGCTCACTAGCCACTGTTTGTAATAAACATTTTAAAAACTTAAAATTCAACTTACTTCGAGTTATACCTTACCTTCCATGCTATAAATATGCAATCTGGTCCAATGTCTAACGCATTTCTAACTGGCCTTAAAAACATAGTTACCAGCCCAGCCCTAACCTCCATAATACCTCTTAAATTTCTCACTATTTTTCAGCACGTTGCTCTCACAACATCGCTGGAACTGGCCGAAAATTTTCTTCAAACTTTTCACCTTTTTCTAACAATTTTCTTCCTTGCAGCTCCTACCATGCAAGCTTTTATGCTGTGTGGCATTTTCTGCTAGCCTTTTCTGGTCATCTGAGGTAAGACAGGTGGCCATAGGACCAGGAATTCTTTAGGTCGACTCACAGGACTTTTCCCATTAAGCCTACACTTAAGTTAAATTTCCATCCATACAAAACGGGTGGCTAGTACGAGAGAGTCTCACTCTCCCTAAAAGCACATCTTATTAAGATGTTCACCTCCAGATTGTGGTCCAAAATTGAATATTTTTGGTCCAAAATTACTGGTTTTTGGTCCAAAATTAGATGTTTTTCCTACAAAATTGGATATTTTTGTGAACAAGTTTGGAGCAAACTGCAAGACTTTTGGTTCAAACTCTGTTGATATGTGTAAAAAATGCCAACATTTCTGCTTTTGATGATTTATTTAATATTTCAATAAATTATATATATGGCTTTAGAGGGGCTACAGCATTTTAAGATGGGTAAAGCCCTCAATAACTCCTCCCCCCCCCTCCTCCAGACACACACCACTGCCTGTACTTAAAGCTAAGTTGTTACAAGCTATTCCCAGGAGGACATGCTGCAGACATTGGTTTGATCAATGATATCCTAGAGCTTGATGACTTCATCCAGTCTTCCATTGAAGCATTCCTTCTGTTTGCATTCTATCAACAACTTCCTTCAATTCTTTCATGATTGCATCTTGATAAGATTAGGCCTGTCTTCATTTCATTATTCCTTATTCAAATCCATTTCCAGTGATTATACTCAAAATGGATGTATTGTACTTTACATAAAAAAATGTTTCTGTAATTGTCCTTTTTCTGAGCAAAATTGTCTAATTCATTCATTTATATGATATGATATATAATACACTGCGAACATCATATGTGGGCTTGTCAAGAAAGTCTCCTCTATTTAACTGAATTTACTTATTATCATTTTTGCCTTGGATCATTTTTCACCTGTGCCCAGCTACCCCACTCCTTAGTATGCAGGAATGACAATTAATTTATGCATATTAAATATATTCCTTTTCTACCATGCATGTTAACACATGCTAATGATCTGTATGGATTTTTGTAGAGATTTTCATGTTTATCAAATTTCCTACCCAGGATTTGCACCTTAATTACCAGCTAGCTAACCCAGCTAAGCTAACTGAATATGATTTCACAAAGCACATGCGCTCATTGTCACTAATTCCAAGGATTTGAAATGGATAACTCTAATTATGAACTAATTGAAAATATTACTGTGACCTATTTTCATATGTTGTGCCCATTAAATCATAATTCCTTGTCAAGTGCATATGTAAGAAATAATGTGGTTTACCGACAAATTATCACATTGCCCAGATCACCGAACTTCAAAAGGGCCATGAAAGTCTGCCTTCTATCAAATCCGCATCAATTCTGTCAAAGTTTATTTTAAAATTTTAAACATGTTTGATAGTATACCAAAGTTTACGAAAATAGCTAGGTGAAGTAAGTTCTTTGCAAGGGCGTAGGTAGCCAGACTTTTATTTTGAGAGGGGTGGATCTGCCAGCTGTCTACGCTTTGCGCATTTGGCACTGGGTATAGAGGCCTGCCGAAGGGGCCTGCCCAAGGTGCCCACCTAAGGCCCCTATACATTTTGGTGGACTAGAGAGTGCCTTAAACATTTGTTTCTGTCACCACTGTTAATGACTAGTAATTTGAAAAGGTCAGTCCTTTGGAGGGCATCCACCCGCATCGCCTTCCTGACAATGCGCCTGGTTATTTAAATATTTGAGAACAACTCATTCTCTCAAACTCTCACCCTTATTACAATTACTATGGCAATTAGCAACAGCTTGAAGCAGTCCCCATTTTGAGGATTTTCTTTGGGCCCTCATTGTAGAGTTCATTAAATCACCAGATCTTCTATGGTTTAAAGATTGCCCATACAATTTTATGATGTGGTAATTTACTAAAAAGACACCAAGGGAAGCAAAGTGTTTGTAAACTTCAGATATCCAGCCCTGGATGTGAATCTAGGTAAATGTATGCACAGGGTGTCAAAAATATACCCACTGTAATAATTGACACAGTTACAAGTTCCGGCTGTATGAAACTAATTGGTAATTGCTATATACGAAACAGTGAAATGAAATGCATGTGTCAGGTCTAAATATATATCCAGATTATTATAATTTGAAGAAGTTTTGATTTAACGGGTCAAAAGTGCCATGGGATCATTATTCTCATGTATGTATTCTCTAGTGCTATCACGATATGTTGATTATTGCGATAAAGCTTTTTCAGCAATATATCAAAAATACCCTGAACAACATATCGTGATATGCCATTTGCATGACATAAACTGCAAATTATAACAATAATTAGTGAAACAGAATTCAGAAATATTTCAAATAAATGAAATTTTAACAGAATATTTGCAGTGAATCTGATTCTTTTATTCAATTGTATGGACAAATTTAGAGCTGGATGTTGAAAACAAACAGTTTTCAAATCAATAATCGTAGCATAAATATTGCAATATGGTAATAATATATTGTGATATTTTTGTCTAAGATAGTCGATATCTGATTTACTGTAACACATCGTGACAGTCCTGGTATTCTCATTTTATTGTGGGGGACAGGTTCCTTTTGTTAATGCTTATCTATGAACTTACTGCGAAGCAGAGGGACCACTTTTTGCTTTCAAAACTTGAAGTATGTATCATTATCTTAACTCCCACCTGAAAGTAGGGAATGGGTCCCCGTCTTTCCCACTAATTATGGCCCTGGAAGTGGGAGAGTAAGTCGCTGTCTCCCCCCAGAATTACCGGAATTATGGCCCTGAATTTATAACACTGACAGACTTTTATAATAGTGGGGGAGTAAGTCCCTGTCTACCCCAGAAATTACGGCCCTGGATTTATAACACCCGGACAAACCTTCATGTTAGTAAGTTTAACAATATAGGTTTTACTCTTTGGGTACCTTCTGATGAGGTTTAAGAGTTAATTCTACATTTGTTTACAGCTGAGTTTTCTTTTGATGCCAATTAATTTTAATGTCATTACTGATCACCTGGAAAGATAATTGCTGTCATTGTTTGATACAAGGAAGCAATTAGGTAATAGATCAGCAACAGTTGGTGCAGTCTGGTTAGCTCATTCTGGGTCATAAAGGGTATTCATCTTTGCATCAAGCAATTCTGCAGATCTAGATTGTAATGCATGAGGTATTCTTATGAAGGTGGTATGTTTTAAGTGGTAAATGTAAAACCACATTGCTATTAACATCATTTTCATGCTCTCTCAGGGGCATGTATTCAGTCCAGTTAGTTAAATGTTATGGAGCCGATCATCTTTGAAGTTACAACTAGCTGCTTATTTCTGTGAAATGTAGGCTTCTAAAAAAAAAAATTAAAGATTATTTGCTTAAAAGCTAGTTCTTGTATTAATGTGGAAATAGCTATGTGAAACAATTTAGGATTCCCTACATCAATGCCCAGCTAGTAGCATAACAATGTATGCCCAGCTAGTAGCATAATAATGTATGTCCAGCTGGTAGCATAATAATGTATGCCCAGTTAGTAGCATACTAATGTATGTCCAGCTGGTAGCATAATAATGTATGTCCAGCTGGTAGCATAATAATGTATGCCCAGCTAGTAGCATAACAATGTATGCCCAGCTAGTAGCATAACAATGTATGCCCAGCTGGTAGCATAACAATGAATGTCCAGCTGGTAGTATAACAATGTATGCCCACCTGGTAGCATAACATTGAATGCCTAGCTAGTAGAATAATGTATGCCCAGCTGGTAGCATAACAATGTATGCCCAGCTGGTAGCATAACAATGTATGCCCAGCTGGTAGCATAACAATGTATGCCCAGCTGGTATGTATGCCCAGCTGGTAGTATAACAATGTATGCCCACCTGGTAGCATAACATTGAATGCCTAGCTAGTAGAATAATGTATGCCCAGCTGGTAGCATAACAATGTATGCCCAGCTGGTAGCATAACAATGAATGCCCAGCTAGTAGCATAGTCAATGTATGTGCAGCTGGTAGCATAACAATGTATGCCCAGCTAGTAGCATAATGTATGCCCAGCTGGTAGCATAACAATGTATGCCCAGCTAGTAGCATAATAATGTATGCCTAGCTAGTAGCATAACAATGTTTGCCCAGTTAATAGCACAACAATGTATGTCCAGCTGGTTGTATAATAATGTATGACTAGCTAGTAGCATAACAATGTATGCCCAGCTAGTAGCATAACAATGTATGCCCAGCTAGTAGCATAATATTGTATTGTTTCAGTGTAGTAGAATTAATTCCATAAGTTGCCATGTTTGATAGCATCACTGTCGTCATAAGGACATTAATTATAATTCAAATCATTGAAATAATAATGTATGTATAATGTATTGTATAATAATGTATGTCCAGCTGGTAGCATAATAATGTATGCCCAGCTAGTAGCATAATAATGTATGTCCAGCTGGTAGCATAATAATGTATGTCCAGCTGGTAGCATAATAATGTATGCCCAGCTAGTAGCATAATAATGTATGTCCAGCTGGTAGCATAATAATGTATGCCCAGCTAGTAGCATACTAATGTATGTCCAGCTGGTTGTATAATAATGTATGTCCAGCTGGTAGCATAATAATGTATGCCCAGCTAGTAGCATAATAATGTATGTCCAGCTGGTAGCATACTAATGTATGCCCAGCTAGTAGCATACTAATGTATGTCCAGCTGGTTGTATAATAATGTATGTCCAGCTGGTAGCATAACAATATATGCCCAGCAAGTAGTATAATAATGCATGTCCGGCTGGTAGCAAAATAATGTATTGTTTCAGTGTAAGTAGAATTAATTCCATGAGTTGCCATGCTTGATAGCATCACTGTCGTCATAAGGATACAATGATCATAATTCAAATAAAAATTAAAATTTTTTGATTGGTTGAAATTCCAACCAATAGCTGCATGATTTGTTGGCTCACATGTAAATTAAGCCTCCATTAATAATAGCAAATGTTATAGCACAGGCGGTAAGCCATACATTGGCTTCAGCGTTGTTTTTAAACCAGCAGTTATGGGTTTGATTAACAATGGAGCCATTTCTTTTAATTTTCTTTTTTTTTGTTTCCTCTTTTTTCTCTCATTGTTATTTTCAACTAGTGACTACTACCTTAGTCACTAGTATTATCTTACTAATCTCTCATTTTACATTTTTGTTTAAAAAAAAAAAAAAATTCCTGTATCCTTATATTTATAATATTCACACATGTACACAACTAAATGAAGTGTATATTATACTGTACAGACAGACAGGGACTTACCATTCCAGAAATCAGTATCAGAAATCTTTTGTAATCCACAAGCGGAAGTGATATAGCCATCTCGGCATCTCATCTTAAGATTTCAATCTCCATGTTAACAAGATATCTGGCCTTTGATATTCCCATTAAGCACCATTGAGTCACATAGTAGCTGTGACAAAATCATACATCAAATTATCATCTGTAAAGTATCATGTGTATCGATAAAATTACTTTTTGCAGGAACATCACCATGGTGACAGGGAGTGTTATCATGCAACCTAATAGTAGGCCTAAAAAGAAGGCTAACAATTTTTTACATCATAATTTTTACTTCGGAATTTTGCCCCAAAAAATATTGTTTTTGTCAATATAAAATGGTAATTGGTTAGTACTCAATTGAATAAGTATTCATTAGAAATGATTGATTTGTACAATATGACCCTTCATGAAAAGTGCAGGGGACCCCAGAATAATATGCCTCACATAATGCCCCTTTAAGGCCAGTGGCCCTACGGGCCAGAGGTGTGTAGGGCCCTTCAGGCCCTATGGTATATACGTATAATGATATATTTTTCTAATGGGGCCCACCTTATAGGACCCAGGCCGGGCCGAATAAGGGTGGGCGGCTATCCCTCCTACCCCCCCCCCTCCTTTAGTTACGTACACCACTGTTTAGGGCTAAACTTTTTAATGAAAAGCTAATAATTCTTCAAAGTATTTATGGTCAACTTGTGTGTTTCCATGGTTGGGACTTTCAAAGGTTCCTGGTTTGTGTAATATCACTACTAGGCACATATCATATTGCATTAAATCATGGAAGTTTCTCTTCTACTTCCATGATTAAATTAACTTCTTTGGAAAATATGAACATCTGCCCATGTAGCACCTGCTGAGGAAGGAAAGTGCTTGTGTATATTTTGTTTTGATTGGCCAATCATGCATACAGGGGATCCTTGGTTTTGATTGGCCAATCATGCATACAGGAGATCCTTGCAAACGTAGCACATTGTAATCTGGTCTGTTTGTCTTTGGTGTTCTTGATGGAGCAATTAATAACAACATAAATGTTTCCCAAGTTAAGGTTACAAAATGTTGTGGAGGTGCCATAAAAATAAAATACTAGTTGCACCAATAAATGTATGGTGAAAGGTCCATCTTATATTGTTTAAAATGCTCTCTTAAATTGATGTTATTAAACAAAAGGTTACCCACCCCCATTTTCCACAGTGGCATAGCTAGACTTTCTTACAGGGGACAAAACTATACATTTCTGAATCCAAGCTACCTGGCCTCCACCGTAACCAAACAGTTTCAGACAAGTTGTAAAGCTGAAAATCAGGTACTTCAGAAATTTTTAGAAAACAATCAGATATTTTAAGTAAAATGTCATATGTATTGAGCCAAAAATTAATTGATTTTGTGGAAAAGGATATTTGGGCAAAAACTTCAAACATTTGAGGAAAAAGTTAAAAATTTGGTAAGTCTAGACCTAATTTAGAAATTCTGCTTGGTACAACTGAAATCTACTAACACCAACTGCTTTCAATTAGGATTACCAGAAAAACATACTGAGTTCCTATTTTGCAAATTAGAATCTGCACAAATTTTTTTACTTATGGGAAATTTCCTGTCCGAAGGAGGGAGGGGGAACTCCTGCCTGATCCCCCCCACTCCAGATGTTGCACTGCCTTTCCCCCCCAAAAAGATTAAAGAAGCAGAAGAATAAAGTAACTTGAAAAATGAGGTCACAAATAATGTTCTAAAATGAATTAGAAATTTCAGGAAAAAAGTAAGTACTAATTTATAAAATTCATTGTGGTATTTTCGTAATGTTAAAGAAAGTCCTCATTGCAAAATTTATCATGTTGAAAAAATAGGCTATCATTCCTAAATTTGATGTTTTGTTCATTCATTTTCTCCTCATCCTATCAGCATGTACTTTCCACACAGTCCTTGCTATCAGCCAGTCATTCCTACCAGCTGCAGCAGCGTATCCTACTTCCCTCTGGTTGGAGTTGTTTCAGTACCATGATGAAGTGTTACTTCCCTGTTTCATTGCGCTAAGTCATTATGATATGCAATAATTTAAGAGCTCCTCACCTCCCAGACAATGGTTTAATCTACTTAAATATTAAGCCAATCAGGAATGCATCATTGCCATATCTATTGAATATTCATAAGCTTGTAAGCCCACTTCTTGCTGTTCATTCATTCAGTATATTAGTATAGATAAGACCAGACTGTGCTGTAAGTGTAGCTACACATTGGATTGGTAATATTTTGGCTCTTTGTACATCTGAATGGTTAATATTTTGGATTTGCTCTAATTTTCTGTGATGGAATAAAACAATGTTTGCTTTAAGGTAGGTGAATATTGGTTTTTTAAATCTCTGCAAACAAGATTTTACTTGTTGAAAATTGAATTTCTCCTGTATGAGTACATGTAATAATGATGTAGATATATACAACAGTTATGTGAGTTTGTACACTATGTTATGTAAAATATATATCTTGCTGATGTTATCAAAACTTGAAATGTTTTTAGTCATGCACAACATTGACAAAACAGATGGATTTTCGTAATTTATCTGTTGAGAAATCTTGTATTTTTATGTTTATTTGGGTGTCCCATGTTGCATATCATTGGCGTAGCCAGGATTTTCATATGGGTGGGGGATGGGGGATTGAATTAAACTGGCAAGATATGTAGTGGTGCAGTCGAGGTGATACCGACTTAACGGCGTAGGGTCCAAAGGGCAAAATTGGCATTTCAAGCATTTCAAGGGAAAAAGTATGTTACAACACATAGTAAGAAGGTGTATTATACAAGTCAAAATTCATGTCAAAGAGAGCTATTTAATATACAAAACACAAAATCATGAAAACGCATCAAGTGAAAATATACAATCATATTTTATTGTTTTGTTTGTACATAAGTGAAAGGTTTATCCTCACTCTGAAAAATATGGGTGGTCTAAAAGAAAGGTTTTCAATAACTTACTACAAAATTGTGTAAATATTGTCAAACTTTTAAAATGAGCCTCTTCTGTATTGCGTGCCCCCTGACATCCTCCACCTTCCCTCCTTCCTTCCCTCCCCTCCCTCCTTCCATCCCTCTCTCCCTCCCTTCTTTCCTCCTTCCTCCTCCCTCCTCCCCTCCTTCCCTCCCTCCTCCATCCTTCCCTCCCTCCCTCCCTCCCTCCTTCCTCCCCTCCCTCCCCCTCCTCCCTCCTTCCCTCCCTCCCTCCTTTCCCCCTTCCTTCCTTCCTCCTCTCCTCCTCCTCCTTCCCTCCTCCCTCCTCCTCCCTCCCTCCTTCCTTTCCTCCCTCCCTCCCTCCCTCCCCTCCCTACTTCCTTCCTTCCCTACCTCCTTCCTTCCCTCCCTCCTTCCGAAGCATTTCTTTTTTTACACCATTCCACTTCACACCTTAGAATTTATCATTTCTGAAATGCCAGATCAAATGCAGCTTGGGTATTTAAAGTTTTAGTAAATGACGATCCCATTAAGCAAATATACTCCATCACACACATTGCACACCCTTAGTGGACGTAGTCTTCAGCATCATCACATAGATGTTATAGGTTTATGGACAGATAGCAAAGACATGAGCTTAAATGGTTTAAAATAATTGCTCAAAACCATGCTAACAGCAAAAACATGCAAACGGCAAAACCATGCAAACAGCAAAAAGTTGCAAACAGCAAAACCATGCAAACAAACAAAAACAATTCAAACAGCCAAAACCATGCAAACAGCAAAAAGCCATCAAAATCAGTTGAAAATTGACCATTTTATAGCATTACAAAATTAGCATAAAGTGTGCAATATTTTGTGACAACTATAACTAGGCAAGCTGCAAGGACAACTAAAATATAATTTCACTCATGTTAACGTATTGTTTTTTAGTCCTTCCCCAAAATATTTTGAATGGGAGGACTTATATTGTAGAAAAATGAGTTAAGTGTGCTTATAAATTCTCCATGCAGCTAGAGTCAAAAGGTTGGTTACTCACGGCTGTGGTGGTTATGGTGGTGGGTTTTGCAATGTGGTGGCACAGTAGTAATAGAAAGGTTTCTTGGGAGCTGTGGTTTCTGTGGAGCTGTTAATATCTCCCTGGGTTTTAAGGACATAAATGATCATGTTAATTCTTCTTTGACCACATTTTACAGGAAGTGATATGGAGGCTTCCTAGTGTAAAGGAATTAAAGCTTCACAAAGACCTGGTTTGGTTTGCTTTGTCTGTAAGATTGAATTTTGGGGTTCTTTTATGTATGAGAATTATTGTAAAGTATGTTGCTTAATTAAGTATTTTTGTTTCAGTAGCAAAACTTAGATTTTATGTGTGGATAGATCAGTGTAGTAAAGTGGTAGGGACATGTGGTGGTGGTGGAAACAGGCTAAACAGGAAGGGGGGGGGGGATTTCCCTCTGGCCATAAATTTCCAAAAAGTTTGAACATTTGCACAAAAGAAAATTTAGTGTTGGATCAGTGGGCGTAGATGTGGCCCTTCAGGAATATATGGTATATTTTTTTATCCAATAAGGGTGGATGGCTGCCTAGGCCTCCTACCCCCCTCCCTCCCCCCTCCTTTAGTTATACCACTGTGTTGGATTGTTTTGGTAATCCTGATGAAAGCCGTCTTGGGGAAAAAGGATCACAAAATTTCCGAAAACCGAATTTTAAGTTAGGCCTAAATAGCAGTGTAGAGTTAACAAATTTCTGACTTATTTCTCAAAATTTCTGAAGTTTTTTCTGAAAATATCTTACTTTTTTCTCAAAATTTGGAAGTTAATTCCTCAAAATTCCGAAAAGTTTTCCAAAAAAAAAAATGCGAAAATTTCTAAAGGTTTTCTAATTTTTCCTCAAAATTTGCAAAGTAGCCCCTATTTCCTGAAAATTCCTAAAGATTTTCCTCTAAATATGCGACATTTAACCCCAAAATTTTTGAAGATTTTTCTCAAATTTTTGAGGGTCTTCCTCAAAATATCCTAAGTTTTTTCAAAATCTCTAAAGGTTTTCCTTGAAGGTTTTTTCCTAAAAATATCAGATTATTTCTGAAAATATTAGATCTTGCCTGAAAATATCAGATATTTTCTCAAAATATCAGTTTTTCCTCAAATTAATAGTTTCCGAAGTTTTTCCCCAAAATTAATAAGAAATAAAATTTCCTGGAGGTGGGAGGAAGGGTGGTGAAGGTTATCTTGGATTCAGATTTTTCATCGCTTTGCCCCTCCTTAAAAGAAATATAGGTATGCCGCTGGGGTGAGGGGGGGGGACTCCCAGCGCCAATGTTAAAATATTTAGTACAACATAATTTTAATTTTAGTCAAATGGTTTGTTTCTTTGTAATGAAATAGTCCTGGATCTGATATCCACCACTCAGAGTAATCTACATACATGTAACATCATGTGTTCAGTCTCCTCCATGCACACCTCCCTGTCAAAGCACATGCTTGTGGTGTTTCTTTTTCTCTAAGATTCTAAGAAACTTGAGTAAAACGTGAAATTTCTGCATTCTATAGACCACTTGACAATTACCCTCTTTACCTCTAAAACCAAAGTAAATAAATGAATATGACCTGAGGGAACGTTAAAGTTATAACTGCCAATAATGTCAAAAGGTCAAAGCCGTTCTTTGGCGTATTCCCCTGACAGGGAGAGTTAAGGTAAATGAGTATTGTTTGGTATCCTGTCTGGAGTAGGTGGTGTTTGTCAGCATTGCATACATGTGCATTGCATACATGTGCATTGCATACATGTGCATTGCATACATGTGCATTGCATACATGTGCATTGCATACATGTGCATTGCATACATGCGCATTGCATACATGCGCATTGCATACATGCGCATTGCATACATGCGCATTGCATACATGCGCATTGCATACATGCGCATTGCATACAATTTAGTTTTGAGCCATTGCATACATGCGCATTGCATACATGCGCATTGCATACATGCGATTGGCATACCCTGCGCATTGCATACCTGCGCATTGCATACCTGCGCATTGCATACCTGCGCATTGCATACCTGCGCATTGCATACCTGCGCATTGCATACCTGCGCATTGCATACCCGCGCATTGCATACCCGCGCATTGCATACACGCGCATTGCATACACGCGCATTGCATACACGCCAAGATTGCATACATCGCCATTGCATGCACGCCGCATTGCATACACGCCGATTGCATACATTACCTGTTCTACAGTTTAAATAATGCTTGGATTTCTTGAGTTGTATTTACCCAGGGACAGTGGTGTAGCCAAATGGTGGGCAGAGGGGTGATCGCCCCACCAATATTCCATTATCGGCGCAACTTTACTACTGTTTGTCAGAGGGCCATATTTTGTATCCTGTCGGTTTATTTCTGTTACTTGCCCCACCATTATGGGAAATCCTGGCTGCGCCACTGCCCAGGAATAACACTCTTTCATCCCTTTCCTTTGTCATTTCTTCAGATTTTTCTGTAACAATTATGATCCTTTGGAAATAGGTTAAATACCCAAAGCTTAATGGGTAATCCCATGTATATTCTCGGCTATAGTTATGATCCTGTTATTTCAATTTTTTATCTCTTTTCCAAAGTGGCTGAAACAAATAATGACAAAAACACCTAAGCCTCTTACAATTTCTTATCCAAAACCTTTCTCAACCTTTGTAATGCCACTTCATAGGCAGACTTTCTTCCTAATTGCAAAACATTGGAAATCTCCTCCTGGTCGTGCATGGCCACCAATTAAATTGAAAGGGGGGGGGGGGGGATTGACACCCAGTGAAGGGATGTCAGCATATAATTTCATTCCAAATTGCATACATCTTTAAAGATTGTACATTACAACATTACATTAAATAACTTTTATGTTGCTTTTCAGACTGTTTGAGTATTTAAGACACAATTGAGTTCCTAACTAATTGCTATAGTATTTACAATTATCAAACTGTCTGACTTCCCAAATTTTCTCCCAGGGTTTAATAACATACCCACACTGGCAGCTGAACTGAGGAATAGAGGGCTTTATAATCCTAGTTATCAGGGGTCGGAAAAACCCTGTTTTTGTATTGTAACTATATTAGAATATGCATATAAATAATTAAGATTAAAAAAACAGTCCTATTAATTTTGCCAATTTCTGCCCAGTAGCAGGGCTACAATGCTCAGTCCCAACAGTCAAAAAAAAATGGAGGGGTTTAAGTCATCTTTATCCCACAAACATTTTCTTCTAAAATGTATAAAATTTGATGTTTTTTTAGGTATCACAATGTCAAGGCAGATTTGTAATCGGTGCCAGTCCACTGGTCTGAAGGTTCAATAGTCTAAAAGGAAAGGCTTAATATTCTGAAGGTCTGATAGCCAGAAGGCCCAATAGTTTGAAGGTTCTCCTAACCCTTTCCTATTGGTCCATCGGCCAGTGGGGGGGGGACACCTTGCAATCCAAGGGCTTGGCCACCATAGTTTCCCCACCACAACTTTTCCCCTGGACCCACAAGGGGCCCTAAGGGGAGCCCCTGGACCCCACGCTCTTTAGGCATCACACTATGCACTCTTCGCTAAAGCCTTATTTTCAGCTTCAGCAAAAATCGTTTGTCCATTTCAGCCCCTGAAATATTTTTTTCTGTTCCTCCGCCGCTGTTATCCCAATTCTTTGAGGTCTCTTGAATTGAATAACATATCAAAGTAGTCCCTTTTCTCACAATGTCTATACAAAAACTGGACATGTCTGCATGGTATCTGTGTTCAGGCAGAGTGAAGAGATATTATATTTCTGATCATGTATACATGTGTCCTTACTATTGACCCAATCTGTTTACAGTATAACAGGATATATAATGGAAGGTGTGCTCTTGTGATGGGAAGTGTTTAATGTATACAGGGTTATTGCACTCCCAGAGGATATAAATAGTCTGTAGTTATTTTTTTGTCTGGAAGAGCACATTTGTAGCACAAGCATATTTATGTCATGGCCCTCAGGTTGTGAACTCCATTTTCAAAATCTGCCCTCTTTTAATTGAGAATTATTTTTAAAATTTCATTTAATGAAGAGAATATGGACTTCAAATTAAGTGCTACTTGTTGAAGATTGTTGCAATCAATGTCAGCAGCATCACCAAAACTCTTACCCCCAACATCAAAAGCTCTCTCTATGTCGACCATTTCACTATCTACTCATCCTCTCCTTGCTTTCATACTCTTCAAAATAACCTACAACACTGTCTGGATAGTCTGGTTCACTGAAGCGACTCCAACGGTTTCAACTTCTCAAAAGACAAAACTTTCTCATCCATTTTAACAAAAGCAACTCCTTCTTCCTCCGCCCCAATCTCCGTCTCAAAGATTCCATAATCCCCAGTAAAGACAGTTCTCGCTTCCTCAGAATCACTCTCAACTCCAAACTTTCCTATCTCACCCACATCAACTTCCTCAAAACAAAAGGGCACAAAATCCTCAATCTCCTCTCAAGCACTGACTGGGGAGCAAACCGGCTCACTCTGATCACCTTATACCGCTTCCTCCTCAGATCCAGGCTGGATTATGGTAATTTCATCTTCGCCTCTGCCCATAAATTTTACTTGAAACACCTGGAGGTCACTAAGAACACTGCCCTAAGGCTTGCCTTGGCGCCACTCACACCTCGCCTATCACCAGTCTCCATGTCGAGGCCAATGAACTCTCTTCCGATGCATGAAGGCTGCTTCTTCTTTGCTCTCCGCATCCTCACTGATCCATGTAACCCTTGCTTCCATTCCATCCGTTCTCCCTTCTTCAACAACCTCTTCACTCTCAACAAAGGCATACACTATCCCACCTACACTCACATGGACTAATCCCCCCCCCCTCCCCACCCCAAGGTGTACGTTGGTCTTTCCTCCTTCCAGAAGCTCTTCGCAACCCAGCCTTCTTCCACTCCAAATACTGCCAACTCAGTAGACATTTTCATGACTACTCCTTCCTCTTCACCGGCGGCTCCACACGGGAAGGCTCTTCTACAGCCGCTGCCACCTGTCCCAGCTTCACCCCCTCCTCAAGGCTACCCGATGGCACCTCTATCTACTTTGTTGAGGCGAAAGCCATCCTCCTAGCCTTAAACTTCATAGAACTCTCTTTCCGTCCCTGTTTCATCATCTTCTCGTGACTCTAAATTCGTCCTCACTTGCATCCTCAACATGCTCTGGCCCAACCCTCTCGTTCTACAAATCCTCAGCAAACTCCACACTCTCCTTCTCCTAACGAGAGAGCCGACAGAGCCGCCAACAAAGCTCGGTCAAACATTGCCTCTCCTTTTTCTATTCCACACTCGGACCTCCCATTCTCCATCTCCAACTACATAAAAAAGTATTTAAAGAAAACCTGGCAAAACTCCTGGAATCACGAAACCAGTAACAAAGTCAACGCCATCAAACCCAAAGTTGGGACTAACACCTCTGCACAGTCGCAACCACAGGGAAGACATCGTTGTCACCTGCATCCGCCTCGGACACTCCTCTCTCACTCACTCCCCATCTCTTATCCGGCTCCCCTACCCCTCTCTGCCCCACTTGTAACACTAATCTCTCCATCAAGCATATCTTTGTAACCTGTCCCTTATACCAGAACACCAGATCTGTTCTCTCCTTACTATCCTCAATCTGGGACCTTTTGAAACAATTCTTCCTCAAACATCATCAACTTCCTATGCAACAACAACTTCTTCCAACACATTTAACTTCCCCCTCCCCCTAACCTTGCTTTCCTCCTTTTTATTTTCTCTTTTTCTGTTTTTCCCCCTTTTCTCCCTTACAAACCTTCCTTTCCTCACTATCTTAAATCTTACACCATAATTTATTAACACTCTCTTGGCACATTTGACTCTTGACTGTCGCGGTGCCGTTAAACATCAACAAACCAAACCATCAATTTCAGCAATGCTAATTCAACAATTTATGGCGTTTTTTTTATTCACAAAAATCATGTAAATTGGCAATGTTGAGGAATGCAGACATAAAGTTCCGGTGCCAATCCGATATTTTGATAGCCACCTCCAAAGAATAAAGAATGGTATCATTTAGATATTTTTACTGTTTCAGAAACATAATAGAAAATATTTATTACACAAATATTTTTTGTAGAGTCACAAAGAGATAGTGAAGGAAAATGGTATGACGAGGCTAGGCTAACCGGAAACTTCAACAGCTATGTTAAGAAATTGTTAGGGTGGGTA
>JAIGNY010001782.1:185000-292500 GCA_020152595.1 Chiridota heheva
TTTGGTAGCTATATCATGCATATTAATTAGTAGACGGGGCTTTATGTAAAAATCTTGAAATGTTCATATTTCAACAACCACATGTCTGTTTTGTTTCATACTTGGGATAATTATGATGTTAGCAGGTGTGTACATGTTCATGATGTAAAAGCATTGAATTTTCTTAATATGCATAGTTTTTATTAACATGATTTTGATGAAAAGAGTTTGGAAACACAGGTAAACTGGATTCATGTCATATTTGTTACACAGATAGTCCCCATGGTCTGTAGATGTGCCCTATTGTTTTTGGTGGTAATATCTTGCATATTGATAAGTGGGAGGGGCTTAAAGTAAAAAAATTGAAAAAAGTTTTACATGAGAAACTATGTTTTTTGGGTCATATTGGGCATGGTATTTTTTTTGGTTATTGTGTACATGCTTCTGTTATCAGCAGATGTCATTAATATGCATGGTGGGCACTATACTATACCCCATGAATGATACATCAGATTTATGCTCTATTAGGTACACTGACGGGTCACGGTCTGTACATATGTTGTGGTATTGAATAATAATGAGTCTGCAGGGCTTACTGACAAATTCTTGACATAGGATAGATGAGCAATCGTTTTTGCATCATACTTGCTATGATATTCATGTTAATTATTGTGCAAATTGCTAATGTCAACATTTTGTATTGATGTTTATGGTGGGTGTGGTTTATAAATGAATATCCTTGAACAAATCCTTAAAGAAAAAAACATTGAAATTTATCAGTATGCAAAGTATAGGCAGGGCTTGATTTTGCTGAAAAGAACTTGTTAACACGGTATAATCAAGAATGATAAACTGCATTCATGTTATATTTGGTACACAGATAGATAGCCCATGGTCTGTAGATGTGCCCTATTGTTTTTGGTGGTGATGTTATGCATATTAATGAGTAGGTGGGGCTCAATGTATGAAATGCTCATATATCAACAATCTCATGCCTGTTTTGATTCCTATTTGGTTTAATTAGGATGTTAACTCGTGTGTACATATTAATAGAATGAAAGACATGTTCATAGAATGAAAGACATGTTCACATAATGAAAGTGTTGAATTCCATTAACATGCATAGTGGGTGGGGGCTTAATATGATTTTGCTGAAAAGAGTTTGTAAGCATGATATCTAAAGAATGATACACTGGATTCATGTATGTGTACACAGATAGCCTATGATCTGTATATGGTTTTGGTGGTGATGTCATGCATATCAATGAGTAGGCGGAGCTTAGTGTAAAAGTCTTCAAATGTAATTTTTAGCAACCACATGTCTGTTTTGATTCATACTTGGTATAATTAAGTTGTTAGCTAGTGTATACATATTCACGGTATAAAATTGTTGAATATCATGCATTTAAATACATGTATGGGCGGGGCTAAGTACTGTTTTGCTGAAGATAGCTTGTTAACACAGTAACTCATGGACAATAGATTGGATACAGGACATAATGTTGTACTAGATTGGATACAGGACATAATGTTGTACACAGATTGCCCATTGTCTGTAATGTTGTACACAGATAGCCCATTGTCTGTTTGTGTGCCCTATTGTTTTGATGGTTATGTCATGCATATTGCTAAGTGTGTGTGTGTGGGGAGGGGGGGGGGGCTTGATATATAATGCGACAATTTTAAAAAAGGGATAAATTTATAGCAACCATATGTCTGTTTGCATCATACTTGTATGTTATTCTTTAGTTTTTGTGTACATGCTTATGTTGTCAACAGGTTATATCACTAATATAAGTGCCTCAATGTGAAAATACTACAAAAAAACTTGTAAACACATCCCACTCATGTCATATGTGGTATACTGTAGGTAAGTTATGTTCCGTATATGTGACCTATTGTTTTGGTAGTGATGTCATGTAGGTGGGGCTTTGTGTAAGATTCTTAAAACTGATAAATGTGCAAACGTATGCATGCTTTGCATCATACAAGTGTTGTCAATTGTTTCTATTTTATTGATTTTGCATGGTGGATATGGCTTATAGATATGTGTTTTTCAGCATATTTCAATTAGTATCAAACTTGAAAATCAACCAACAATGAAAGAATGCATTGGATGCACTAAACATTTTGGTTTTCTGGTTCAAAGAGGGTTCAAAAACAATGAATTTACATAGTAAAATAGAGTTCGTCCTGTTCCTACATCACAAGAGTAACACAAAAATGTCATATTTGCACAAAAATCTTTAAAAAGCTCTAAAATGGCAAATTTAAACTGATGTTGATGATGTTTGCTATCTTCATGTTTTGTAGCGAATTGTAAATCCATGTAGCTATTGTTGCCTCTACCAGTCCATATACCTTTACCAGTCCATATACCTTTACCAGTCCATATACCAGTCCATATACCTTTACCAGTCCATATACCTTGAAGGAATAATGACACCTTAGAACATTTGCTAGTAGGCCTATAATATATTGAAGACAAAAGTATCCCAACTGAATTGATGAAAAACTTAAGTAAAAAAAAAAGGTAACTTTCACTGACGAGCAATGCAGTGAAAACCATTCTTCAAATCCCTAACTTGTCCCAAAATTGTGTCTACTGTAATATGGCTTAGAAAGCTGCAAATTCCCCCTATCAGACTCATCCTCATGCAATCCTTTGGACCCTCGTCAGGCCCCTCTCCCCCTCCAGGCCTCGAGATGGCCTGTCATTGTACGACTGAGACAATTGAATAACCCTTAATCTAGCCATCTAGTTTGTCATTTATGAAAGCCTTCAAATTAGTTTGAAAAGATAAGACACATTTTCCACTAAAAACACAGAAGCTTATAATGCTGTGAATTACCGTACTGTGTCTTGTAAATGTTTCCCATCTAAACACGACAATTCAACGGATTTGTGTCATGAAGCTCAACAACTGCCATTTATGATTCAAGCAGTTTATTTTACTTCTCGTTACCATTGATTTTATTTCCCTTTTTCCAGAATGCCGCCAGTTATTGACAGAATGTGATTGGAAATAGACACACCCTCAGCTGTTAAGACATTGCGGAGCGTGGCCATTACTGTGTGGCTCAAACAGGGGTTTACCATGGCTGGACTGGAAGTAGTGACAAACACTTTGGAGCATATAAAAATGGACAGTCCAACCTCAAACATTTCTGGATGTACGTTGCGTTCAAACACTTCATTTTCTAATCATTCTCGGACCAGTTCTGGTTTTCATAGTCAGGGAGTCATGGAGCATACTTGTTTGGAAGCAGAGAACCACCACGGTAGCTTGGAGACCATCAACACAATCTTTCATGAATTTGATTGCGCAGAAAGGTACCCACGATTGGTGGAAGTTGACCGGGTGCCGTGGACGGACAATGAAGTAGAGCTGGTTCTTCAGAGCAATCTGAAGGCCAAGAAGCAATCCAGGAATATATCTTACAGTGCGGTGCAGAGGTTGTCCTACCTTCTGCAGAGACCGTTGATCAGGATAGTCCGCGAGGTGAAAAGACTCAGTCAGGCATACAAGAAGTGTGCTAAACATGACATATTTACTGCAATCAAATCTGTTCTTTCGTACAATATTGGAGATAAATGCTTGGGTGCTGCAACCAAAGCCCTATCGTCATATCAAATGAGTGCAGGTCTGTTTAAGCAATGTAAGACCAGGCGCGCAGGACTCAAATTTTCTGTTGGGCAGTTTTACCGCTGGATGGTTGATGTATCTGTAGCGCCAAGGATAGACGACCATGCAGCCGTCTGCTTGGCAGCTTGCATGGAGTGCCTCACGGTGCTAATTGTGGAACGAGCGTGTGCCTACTATAAGGGGCAGGAATGCTGTGAGGTTACCATGGAGATGCTGGAGCTGGGCGTGTCTGAGGATGCTGAATCGTGGGGATTGCTGCAACCATTTGAACATCTAGTGTGTGGCAGGAATGCTTCAGGTGAGGCTGTACCCAAACCAAATTTGTTTTTGTTTTATAAGTATATCAGTCAAGTCTTTGCATGATACACATTCATTTAGAAATATCATTAGTACAAAAGAATCACTGCCGTATACCACTTTAAATCCACCAGTGTTTTGTTTTGTATTAACTGCAAGGGTGTAGCCAGCCTCTATTGGGTTACATTTTCACTCTGGGGCAGGGGGTGTGGAGGGGGGGGGGTGGCAAATACATGTTACAAACTGTTTTTACATATTTAGTTGGTGGTTGGGGGAAGGCTATCTGATTATGTTTAAGTTTATTACACTTATATGGCGCATGTTCTAAATGACTTTTTCTAATGCGCCTTACAAAATATGCATATAAAGAAAATAAATACAAATGTGTAAATAAGATAAGCATGAAATAAAAAGAAAACAAAGAACAAAATTGTTTTTATTAAGAGGACTTGAAAGCGCAATTTAATAAGTGAGTCTTACGCGAGGTGTGGAATTGTTTAAGGGATTGAGCAGATTTAACCCCTTTCTGCCTTTTAGTGGCCCCCCTTTGACTTTGCCCCTGATCAAGGGTAACTGAATGCTGGAATGTTGAGAGCAGGTTTTATCTTTAACCAGAGATTTGGTATTTAAATACCAAATCCCTACTTTTACCACATGTGGAGATCTACACGAAACAAGGTCTTTGCATTCCTCGTTCAACTTTCCTTGAACATTTTTGAATTGATTCTCCTAGATTTTGTGGGATTTAGTTTGGTTTTATGCAGTTTAAAATCAATTTGTCCATCTTTCATCAAACGTGAAGCTCATAAGCTAAACCAATCCTCCTTCCATATTGAGATTACAATAAGTCTACAGGTCTCTCATCCCCGATAATTTACCCATAAAATCACCTCAACATGGTCTTGAATCTCTCATGCAATGCCACTCACCACTGTACACAAAATAATAATATGAGAATATTCCTCCTGCTGTGTATGCTGCTGATGATGAATGGTGTGTAAAAGGGAAACCACTTGGCCAGGCATGACATAAATCTTGTTTTCATGGGCTATCTGTCCCTGAGGTGAGCAGGTATTTTGTGGCTTCAGGAGGATGTTCATTGACCTTGCGCTTGGTTTCATAATTTCCTTTAAAGGCAGTAATTTTAGATCTTGATTGGGGAAAGTTTTTGAAATGTTTATATTATTTGGAGCCAATATGGTTTGATTGTCATTATCAGGCTGACAGACACCTTCATCATCATGTGACGGTAGAGTTTTTTTTCTATTGAAAGCCTGTTGTCTAATCCGGTTTGATGGGGTACTTCTGTGCCTGCACTTTAGACATTTGAATTCTTTACAGTCAATATTTTAAAAACTAGACCTGAGGGTCTCAATTTCAGGGATCAAGCAAGTCCATCTTATATAAAAGAGGACTTCAAAAGAAACAAAATAGTGAAGATAGCATTCAAAAATCTAATTCTGTCAAGGAGACATCTGAGTTTGAAGTTTGGCATCATTTGTGTAGAAATGATTGAAGTCAGACTAGTTGTGACATCACAGCCTCAGATTCCTCAAAGTCTTTATGTATTCTGTCAAATTTTGTCCTGCGATTTTGTGGCTGAAAAACCATTGGAATATGTCAGGGAAGTTGTAAACAGAATCTAGTAAGGGTAATTATAATTTACCATTCAAAGAAATTTCAAGAAAAAAATTTCAAATGGTAAAAAAGTTAAATAAATTTTCTATAAAATACATTAACAATTGTTAAGAATGTGAGGATGAGGGCATCAACCTCTCATAATAGACTTACTACACCAGTCATTTCTACACAGCTAAGACAGAGCTTTAAACTTGAATATCTTCTTATTAGAATAAGATTTTTGAACGCTTTCTTGACCATTTTGTTTCTTTTTAAGTCCTCGTTCATATAAGATAAACATACAGTACCTGACCACTGAACTAATCCTTGAACAAAAATGAAAATTTCGAAAATGAAAATTTCTATAAAACATTATTGAGCAAGTTCAAAATATCAAAAAGTGCAATATGTAACATATTTTATTAAAGGGGTTTGCTGAAGATTTTAATAAAGTGTTTAAGAGGGTAAACATATAAAGAATTATAAAGATAAAGAAATATTGAAGTACCTGACAGATTTTAAGCTACATCTTATTTTGATTCCTTTTCATACAAAATAAATTTTACATATGTTGTAAATATGTTGTATGTCAAAAATTTCCCAAACTTTGATCAAATAATTACTTCAAAGTTTGATAATTTACAGACTGTTCTGACTGTCTGATGAGAAGCTTTTTGTAATCACAAATACACCTGTACAAGAGGAATGTTTTCATCTGTCCACACCTTAAAGGATTGCTGTGTAAGGAGTCCAAGTTTATTCAGCCTTGCATGCAAACCACAGTGAACCTCATGAACAAAACCAGCTTACTGCTGCTTCCTAAAATCAGCCTCATTTTGACTTGAGGTTAGTACTGACATGCTTCTATTTGTGGGACTCATTTAAAGATTTTGGTCTCCTTTGTTCTGTATAGTATTCTCACATGCTGTGACTTTTACATTAAAAAGTTTGCAAAAAATCCAACCCGATATCGGGTTGAGGGCAGCCTCATGTTTACTCAAACACAAAAGGTTCTTTCATTACATCCAGACAAAACTTCAACACCCGATACGGCTATCTGTGAATGCCGACGAAAATAAATCTTGTGGTTATTTACTGTCCATGTTTGCACATCTCCGTAGTTAATGCACCATTTCAGTTTGTTTGTTACATATTGGGAAGCTAGTGTAGTGACTGCAGGCACTGTGCAGACCACAGTATACAGTACATGTTTACTTAAAATTCACGGACAAGTGAACAGACATGTGGGCTTAAATTTCAACCAATTTTGACCACCATCGGGTGACCTTAGGAATTTATTAAGTTGAACAGTTAAGTTTAGATAAGGACCTTATTATTTTTTTGCTTAATTATTCAAGGTTTTGGGGGGATAGAACTTCTTCCGATTCCGGAGAAATTGTGTTCTACTCGTTAGGCTGATTTTTGCATTGATTTAGTATGGCAACAGCTTAGGCCATAATTGCCAGTTGATTTTGTGTGTGTCTTTCTGCATTTTTTTTTTTAATGTTTTTTAGATAAGATTACATTTTTATTTGAAGGCCTTGATTGTTGAATAACCATAAGGAATATGTGGACTACCATTCTACACATGACAACTTGTGAAAAATTTGGTATCTACAAGTTCTACGCATCTTAGGACAGGAGGACAGGCACTTATGTTAGTTTGTTTGCATCGTCAGTTAAATTTAAGTGATAACTCACTTATGTACTTGCCAGAACGCTAAAATTGACTTGGAATTTGTTTCAGAAATTGTTTAGTGGGTGGTGGGGGTGCATTTTTTTGCTATGTAAAAATAATGAAGTAGAAAGTGCGGCAGGGCTCGATGCACGGGGCGGGAAGGGCTCAAAATTTCCCAATTTAAAATTAATTATATATGGGAAGGTATCTGAAAAGTTAGGCGCTGACCTTTCAAGGTGGGGGGGGAACTAGGGCATGAGAGTAGTGTGGTCCAAGGGGCTTAACAAGGGTCAAGAGACAAAGCCTGTTAGGGACGCAAAGGCGGAGGTCTAAAAATTCCGTTTTTGATGGCCCGCAATGGCAATGGAAAACTTTTCAATGAAAACAAAACAAAAACGTATAGCAGACAACCTTGCATGGTTCTGTGGTTAGGGGTCTATGGGTGTACTATCCCTGGAAGCGCTAATGATTCCATGCTTTAAATGGCCCCAACTGACTTAAAAATGATAATAATAATTATCCATATAATTACTTAACATAATCCAAATGACAACTCAAAGTAATGTGTTCATTTGGTGGTTGATATTTTTAGTTGGATTTCCCTTCAGAATTTTGAAACCGAACTGAATCCATCCCGAATTAGAGGTAGAATTTTGCCACTATAGCCTACAATTATCATTCACACATACCTGTATATTAAATGTAAAAAAATTGCACTAAAATAAAATTTGACTTTCTAAAAATTATACAAATATCTAAATCCATTTTGCTGGTGTCAAAATTAGGAACAGACCCTGATCAAGTCCAAAATATAAAAATTTCTAAACACAAATTTGTACAGATTTTGAAAACAATTCAACAGATGGGCTAACAGAAAGTGGGGGTATAGCACCCGTCATACCCCCTTCCCTACTGGCCTGGAACCAGGAGTCCTTATGCTGTCATATAACATTGACTATATCGTGAATGAAGGAAAAGCTTCTGCCATTTTGAGAAAAAAAAGCCATATATTTTGAGGTAAAAGTCAGATATATATTGTGCAAAAAATTAAGAGATTTTGATGATAAGTCGGATATTTTAAAATCCCTCAGATATTTTGAGCAAAAACCGTGGAAATTTAAAGTAAGATCGGATATATATTGTACTAATCAGAGATTTTTAAGATAAGTCGGATATTTAAAAAAAGTCTTCAGACATTCGAGGAACAGGTCAGATATATTGAGGAAAAACATTGGAAATTTCGAGGAAAAAGTTGGATATATTGAGCAAGAAATTAAAGAGTTGGATATTTTAAGGAAAAAGTCGGAATTGGGTAACTCTAAATATTTTGGTGGGTGGGGTGGAGGCAGAGGCGGCAAAAACTAACTTGGGCCAAAAAAAAATTCGAATAATTTTTTCTGACATGGGGAGTACATTTTCAGACAAAACTCTGGCCAAACTCTGGAGTAGGCCCTAGCTTGGGAAATTATCTCTCGCTATAAAAGGACCTTTAGTGGCACCGCTGTCTAACGTGCTAAATTTCTAAGAAGAAAAGACTGGAGATTGACTACAATTGGGTAGTAATCATGAAAAAGGTAAAAAAGAACACATGAAGAATTAAAGAAGTCTTAAAATTATTGCTTTTTAGAATTACGGCATGCGTGAACAATAATTATAGCATGAATAATTTTAAAGATTTGTATTAAATGATAAGAAATATCTTAATCTGTTATCGATATTTTACATAAAATTTGTTCTTACAAGTAGAAACAAAAGAAATCTAATTGCCATGATTTATCAATTGATTAATGGTTTCAGAGCAATAGATATTTAATAATTTTTATTAGTCTTCTTTCAAAACTCATTCCTTTATCTAACACTATTTTCAGTGTTAAGTAAATAAAAAGAAACTTGGCAAAACAGCCTTTTCTTGACATACAGAGAACTTTCTTTGCTACTGTACAATTTCCTGCATAAACCTATATATTGCAGAAATTCCTGTATGGCCTTTGTTTCTAACACACAGTATCTAACCAATTTAAAGACCACATTGTTTTCAGAGAGATATCAAATTTACAAACATCCCTGACCTTGTGAGACCACGTTAACACTTAATAGCTCCATGGTGAAGCTAGATCAGTGCTAATACCATGAAGCAATTCTTGATGCAACTGCTTTGTGCATTCAGGCATGGTGAATAAACAGTCATTCAGGAGTTTAATCAACTGTGTGCAGTCATAGACAGTTCAGTCATTTGATCTGATTATGCTACTATTAATAGCTCCATGATCTAAAAAAAACGGCAAGCAAACTTTTTAGAACAAAAATTTCATCATGCATGTAAAGAAAGCTCACTTGTGCTTCTGGAATCCTGAATATACAAGCCTGCCATTCTGTTTTAGTTTATTAGGACAAACTTACTTACCTACCAAAGGCATTCTGTGGTGCAGGGGACAACTAAAGGGATTCTGCTCCTGCTGTGATCAGGGAATTTGAAATTAATATAAACAATGAATAAAATAAAATGAAAGAATGCATGGTTTTTCACAGTTTTAAATTCACAATCATGACTCCATTCCAACGTCTCAACGCAGTCACAACTGCAGGGAGGACGTTGTTATTACCCGCATCTGCCTTGACCACACCTTTCTCACCCACTCACACCTACATTGCGGCATCCCTGCTCCTCTCTGCCCTACATGCATCACTGATCTCTTGATCAAGCATATCCTCTTAACCTGTCCCAAATATACCTGAACTCCAGATCACTCCTCTCCCTGTCCATCTCATTTTCCAATCTTTTCAAGAACAATCCTACCTCCAACTTTAACACCTTTCTCCTTCTCTGCAACAGCAATTTATTCCACCTGATCTAAACCTTCCTTTCCTTCCCCTCTCTGCTTGACCTTCCTTACCTTCCTTTTATTATCTTAACTCCTTTCCCTTATCCACCTTCTCTCCCTCCTTCCTTCTATCCCACCTCTCTGTCCTAACACCCTCTTGGCACATTTGGCTCTGACTCACGATGCCGTTAAACATCAACAAACCAAACCAAACCATTTCCCCCATCCACAAAAAAACAACAACCCAGAAACACGTTCAAAACAGGTGGTTCATGTGCATGCTGTAATATATAGAGCAGGTGCTTGCATACAATGGAATGATATTGAAGATGCAGCTATTATGTCACAATATTATAATGGACTACAGGGAGTTGATAATCAACTCTCTGGGTACAGCTAGCTGGGAAATAGGGCTAAATATTACTCATTCAAAAGTTTGTTTTAGTTGCCATTTATCATTTTCAGCTTTTTAGCTTTTAAGGGATTTTGATCGTAAGCGGGGCTAGCCCAAAATCTAGATCGTATTCGGATATGTTCAGATTTGTGTAGTGTTTATAGCCCTAAGCATTTATTCAACATTGTGCTGTGTTTTCATGTTTGCCTTAAATAGGTCAATCCATGAATGCAAGAACAGTTTGTATAAGTGCGTAGTTTTAAATAGATTTTTTGGGGCTATAAGTTGGCCTTAAAACTATTAAAAGCTCAAGAATAGCTAAAATAGCCTGAATAGGCTATTTTTTTTTACCTGAATAGGAATCTCCGGCTATAAAATCACCAAAGTGTATATAAGTCACTGATTAAAAACACCTTTCAAATCACACACATGACCTGGCACAACTCCCAAGAAGTTTTTGTTTGTGTGCAGATGATAAATGACTAATAATTGATACATAAAATCATAGTTATCTTAAAGGATTAGTTCAGGAGTCAAGTCTTATCTTATATGAAAGAGGACTTTGAAAGAAATTTTTAAAATCATTTTACTTATATTTTGTTTTAATGATTGCCACTTGGAAGTATATTTGTGGGATGCTATTATTGACTAATTGTGATTCATTAATTGCAATAATTTTTTGCTCAGAATGGCTGATATATTATCAATATGAGGAAAATATGCCATGGTTGAATCATGTCTTGTTGCAAGGATGTAAAATCCATCTTGATTTTATACAACAGTATTTTTTCGATTAGTATGTCTGTTTATGATTTCAAATTTACTCAAAAGCAAACATTGTTAGTATAATTTGCATCATATTGTTGTTAAGGCTTAAATTTTCTAGGCTTATTTGAAAAACAGTTTTCACATATTTAAACGATATTAAAGCTCTAGTACACAGTGGGGCAACTAGAGTCCTTGGGGCCTGTGGGGATTTTGGCCTCTGCAACAATGTCGGAACCACAGTGGCAAGGGGTTGGGGAGGTGTGGGGACTGCGCCTTGTCCTAGAATAAGGGGCAGAAGGTGCCCTTTGAAATTGTGGGGATGGGGGAATAAGGTGCCCTTTTGAAATTTGAGGGTGGGCCGGTCAGGAGGCGCCCTTTTGAAATTTATTTGAAATTATTTTAGGCCATTATTGAAGCTTAAAAACAAATAAAATCCGCCTACTCACCAATACTTCATAATACATAAAGGTTGTTACATACATTTTGTGTTTATTTGACAAAATTAAAGCATATCATTTACCATGGGCACCGACACCGAGGACCGTGGTGCCATGGGGCATATCCCACGGGCCCCAATAATTTTCTAACCAGCAATTCTCCAAAGAAGCCTTTTATTTGCCTAATGGTAAATTGTCAACATTGGTCTAAATTTGCATACCGAAAGTGAGGGTAAGTCAAAAGTATGTGTGTTTTTTTTTGGGGGGGGGATGGGGGATCACAAAATCACACTAAGATACATCACATCGCCATACAAAAGTACCCATTTGGATTGGACAAAAAGTGGGCACGTTTCCTCCACAATTTAGAAAACTGACAATAGTGCCTCTTTTTAAAAATAAAAAAGGGCCCCAATTATGTCAAAAAAGCACCCTTGAACTTGATTTTCTGCTCCCTCCCCCTTGTCCCAAGCTCCTTCCGATACCCATGGCGCTTTGGGTCCCATAACAAAGATATTGCTGTGTCATTGTTCAGGGCTAGTCTGGGCTAGACCCAAATTGATTTTGCCTAGGTCCTGTTAGGTTTACCCACCCTTCCGGGCATTCCCAGCCTTTTGTTGCGCCACTGCTAATCAAATTTGTTTTCCTTTCCCAACAACCCCAGCCTGCCCAATCATACTCCCGACCAACAAAAACAGTCTTATGCACTTGTCAGTTGTATGACTCACCCCTACTACCCCCAGCAATGTCAGTCAAAGGGGTGAGTCATTGACATATGAAATAGTGATTCACATGTGCGTCATTGTACCAAATTGTCACTCACTAGAGTGCCTTTGAGGTGGTGGGTCAATTTACTCCAGACCCATTGACTTTGTACAGAGTGATCGATTTGGGGTAAGTCATTTCACAAAAAATGTCAGTCACCTAAGTGACTTGAGGTGTGCGTCAATGTACATGTTTCGGCCACCCACATTGATGCAATGACTCACCTTGTCCATGTGTGTAGGTGAGTCACATAAGGTGAGTCATATAATTGACAAGTGCATTATACCCACCCCAAAACATATTTTGAGCTATAGCATCATTGATGTTCTAGCATCACATCGATGTTAAAGCTCCCGCTTGCATTTGGGCTAGACCCCAAAAAAATTTGTTCAGGGCCTGTGAGGTTTACCCACCCTTCCGGGTACTCCCAGCCTTTTGTTGCGCCACTGCTAATCAACTTGTATTCCTTTCCCAACAACCCCTGCCTGCCCAATCAAATTCTCCACCAACAAAAATAGTCTTACCTACCTCAAACATATGTTGAGCTACTACATCATTGATGTTCTAGCATCACATCGATATTAAGGCTCCCGCTTGCAATTCCACAAAAAATAAACATCAAACATGGATTTCTTTCCTAACAACCCCAGCCCTGCGCTACTCAAATTAACTACCCACCAATTAATACAAATTAAAAAAAAAACGGTTTGTAACCGCACCAAAAATTTATGTTGAGCTACTACATCATTGATGTCATAGTTTAAGGCATTGCCACTAATATTGCCCATTTGAATGTTCGAAGACCTTCAGACCTTTTTGATCTTTTCTTGTGCAATTCGATTGAAGTGTTACAATTAATTGTTTGACTACCATGCCCTGCCTATCAATACAATCCTTCATCTGTTGTAATCATGTTAGTATTTATTCAAGCTTTTGAGTCCTTTGTCCAAAAAGTGCACGCTCTCCTTGACCTCCCGTGGAGCTAATTTCATGCTTTTTGCAAATCACTGCTTTGATCCTGTTTGTGTTTTCCCATGCCTTAGAGACTATTGCCCTGATAGGTTATTACTGGGTCTATTTGTTCCCTGAGAGGTTATCACTGGGTCTATTTGTTTATTTTGATAGATGTTCTTTTTTTTTATTTCCTTTTTTTTCTTCTATTTTTTTTCTTTTTTTTTGAGGTGGGGTGGGGTTGAAAAGAAAATGCATGTAATTAAATTTGACAGCTTGAACAATAAGTTGTATTATTTGACAAAATATTTCATAAAGAATACAAGAAAGTAATTCACATTTGGTAGGTGTAAAGCTTTATTTTGCACACAAACCTGTCCAGGCTACTGTTGAATGTTGTAGTTTTTTTATATAGAGATTTCAGCTTTTCACTATTCTGGAAACTCCCTGTTCTTAAAACAAGAGTTTCATTGCTATTCCAAGACTCAAAGGGAAGGCATAGCAGTTTTGTTAAAATTTTGCAGAATTTAAGCAACAATTTTATTGTGTAGGCTAAAGGAGCACTAGACTGAAAAGTTGGGGCATATTTTTAGAAGTCCCCCTTGAAAAAAAAAAAAAAAAAAAAAAGATTCAATGCTTATCTAGCATGCAATGGTACAGCAATTTTCTGGTTAATATGAATATTCAAGTGACCTTTGCCCTCACGTCGTCTTTGGGCTATGGAGGCAAATTTATCGATCTGCTGTGAATAATATATCGTTGAATTCACAAAAATGAGCGCCCTCACTATTCGGTCCAAAGGGATTATTAGTATGCATTTAAGTGCTCAACGTCACTGATATGCTAGAATGATGTAAGTGTTTCAACATATTTTCTGTAAGAATTTAAATTTAGAAGTTGCATGGCTTCCTCCAAAATTGTTATGATTGTAGGTCCTTAAATGCAGGTACTGTACAAAGATTATCTGCAAATCAGAAGAGCAATTTCTGACTTTTTAAAGCCTTGAATTTTTAAGACCAAAAAAAAATTGTTTTATTTTAGTTGGCCCTAAAATTCCAGTCATGTGGGGATTTAATTTTGCTGAAGTTGATTTGAGATGTGGCCATGATTCTTTGTCAGAAAAGGGAGATGTTTAATACTGTATCCATGTATACTGCATGCCATGTATACTGCATGCCATGTATACTATATGTCATGTATACTATATGTCATGTATACTATATGCCATGTGTACTATATGTCATGTATGTTTAACAGCTGGTATGTACATGTTCATGATGTAAAAATGTTGAATTTCATAATATGCATAGTGGGCAGGGTTTTTAATATGATTTTGCTACAAAGAGCTTGTAAACACAGTATCTTAAGAACGGTAAACTGGATTCGTGTCATATTTGCTACACACATAGCTGGTGGTCTGTAGATGTGCCGTATTGTTTTTGATGGTGTCATGCATATTAGTGAGTGGGCGGTACTTAAAGTAAAAATCTTAAAATGTTTATTTTTTGACAAGCACATGTCTGTTTTGTTTCATGTTTTTTATAATTATGATGTTAGCTGGTGTACATGTTCACAGAGTATAAAAAGATTGAATATCATTACTATGCATAGTGGGTGTGGCTTAATATGATTTTGTACACAAAAAGCACAAGTAAACACAATATCTCAAAAATTATGATCAGGATTCACATCATGTGTGGCTCATGGTCTGTAGATGTGACCTAATGTTTGTGGTGGTGATTTTATGCTTAATAAGTGGGCAAGGCTTAAAAGTGAAAAAATTGAAAGAAAGTGATAAATGAGCAACTGTATATCCGTTTTGTGTCATATTAGGCATGGTAATTTTGTTGGTTATGTACATGCATGTTATCAACAGGTGCCATTAATATGCATGATGGGCGTGGCTTAATGTGAAAGTGCTAAATAATGTAAACACCCTAAACAATATAGATTTATGCTATATGTGGCACACAGATGGGTCATGGTCTGTATATAAATGTTCTAATGTTGTGGTAGTGATGTCAGGAATGGTAATGAGTTAGTAGGTGGGGCTTACTGACAAATTCTTGAAATCAGCTTATGAAAAAGCATCTGAACCACAAAACCTTTTGATTCTGGTTTGTTTGATTTATGAGATGGGGTATGTGCACATTATACTGCACTCTACTTTGCTCATCTGCTCATGAATCAAATACATACATAAGAATTTTCTTAGATTTGCCTTTAATCACAGCTCCTAAACAGAATTAGGTATCAACATGGTTTTTATGCCCATTTGTCCTCTATCATATAAATTGAAATTCACAGAAATATTCCTTTGAAGGAAGAAAGTAGCTGAAGTCCAAAGTGCATCTGGCCTACTTCTTCTGAACAGATTAAAAAAGATAATAATTTCACTGTACATGTTTCTTTGTACAGCAAATGTTTGTCTTTGGGTGTTTTCATTGAAAGTTTGGTATTAAGTTACCCTCAATATTTCTTCGGGAGGGTGGGGGTGGTGGGGGTGCAGTTGACGTTCCATACTTAAGTGGTAGGTATGTGCTGCCCAGGAATTCAAAATTGTACCTGCAGTATGAGAGTTTTTTGGTAACTGCAGTATGAAAGCAACAATTTTTTATACCAACACTATGAAAATGTGTGATTTTTTTTATCTGCAGTTTAAATTGAAACAATCTTCACCAGTATGTTGAAAAGAGATTTTGCAGGCTAAAGTGTGATGTCATACTTGCAGATCCAACACAATTTTGTACGTATAAAAGAAAACAAAACAAGATATCTTTTATCTAGAGTGTAAGATACATAAGCCAGTGGTGTAGGAACCGGGAGGGCCAGGAGGAGGGGGGGGGGGGGAAGCCAAGGCCCCCAATAATTTTATTGGGGGAGATACCATTTTGATAATGAAGGTCTAATGGATTGATTTTGAAGAGTCAGATTTCATCATGACATCTTTTCTTTCAGAAATCTTCAATTTTCGAGAAATCTTCACTTTTTTTTTAATTTACTTCAATTTTCTGGCAAATTTCCTTCATTTTCGGGAAATTTTCCTAATTTTTGTGAAATTTGCTATCTTCATTTTTAGGAATACATTTTCAGTTTTCTGAAATTTGCTTTAATTTTTGGCAAATTTCTTTCATTTTAGGATTTTTTTTTAAATTTTCGTAAAAATTGCTTCAATTTTTGTGAAATTTGCTTCAATTTTTGTAAAATTGCATCAATTTTTGTAAAACTTTTCATTTTGGGAAATTTCTTCATTTTCGTGAAATTTGTTTCAATTTTTGTGAAATGTCCTCATTCCATTTTTGGAAAATTTTACCCAAATTTCCAATAATTTTACGACCCTCCCCTCCTTACTCCTTACAAATAGTTTTAACGTGATAAGAGACTCCTACAATTTTTAGCTGGACTATTCGAAGAATAGTAGAGCTATTTTACTACGTCCATCTCCGTCTGATTCCGCGTCATCGCTGCCGCCTGCGTCGCTGCATGTCCAGTTCAAAGTTTTTGTTTAAAGTTTTTGATTAAGGTTTTCATAAGTTATAAATGGTGTACATTCTTGTAACTTGGCATAGGGGTAGAGGACATGGGCACTTTACAAATGAGCATAATTGTGTGTTCATACTAATTAGCTTATTTGCATAACAATGAAAATATTTGTCTGATTAAAGTTTTTGGCTAAAGCTTCCATAACTTAAGTTATGAATGGTACATTCATGTAACTTGGCGTGGGGTGGAGGACATGGGTACTGTCCAAATGAGCATGATGGAGGGGGGTTGTGTGTGCATATTAATTAGCTTATTTGCATAACAGTAAAAAAAATTGTATCTATGATATTTTGTTTGCACAAATGATCATATATGTGAAGAGCATTGTCTACACTTAATGATGAGTTGTAATGTACATGTTAATAAGGTTATTTGCATAACAATAGATTTTCACATAAAATATTTAAACTGAGATAACAACTTGTTACTAAACAGGGGTAGAGGACATGGGTACTGGTACTGTTCAAATGAACATGATGGGGGTTGTGTTCATACTAATTTGTTTATTTGCATAACAATTTGTTTATTTGCATAACAATGAAAATATTTGTATCTGTGGTATCTCTTGAAAGTGGGTATGGTGATTTTGCTTGAACAAATGATTATACAGTGTATGTGAAGAGCATTGTTCACACTTAATGGTGAGATATAGTGCATTTACTGCAATATGTTTGACCGGGGATCAAAAATGTATGCCTTATGACTTACTAACTTCACATTTCTTGTTTTGTTATAATATTGACATTCCTGACAAGAATAGCAATCAAAATGTTTGTCTTGCCATGAATATAGAAGGAAATAAAAGTGTTCTCACTTGTAAAGAATGTTAAATGGGGGGTTTGGGAAATATAAACAATAAGCAGATTGTGGGTAGAAGATGACATGATGATAAAGTAGCTGAAGGAATAAGGATGAAGGTGGGATTTCATGTGGGACAGGGTGGAATTGTATGTAGGGTAGGGTGATGGGGTGAGATGTTGGTCAGGATGCATTGGCATGTTAGACAGGGTGGATTGGCATGTAGAACATGGTGGGTTAATGGCATGTGGAATAGGGTGGGTTGGCATGTGGAACAGGGTGGGTTGGCATGTGGAACAGGGTGGGTTGGCATGTGGAACAGGGTAGGTTGGCATGTGAAACAGGGTGGGTCGACATGTGGGCCAGGGTGGAATGGCATGCAGTGGGGTGTCATCTGTAGTTCATTTGTGATGGCATGTGGGTCATACAAGTGGTGGAATGACATACAGTATCTGGTTTTCATGTGTGATTGCATGGAGTATAGGCATGGGATGACATTTGGGACAGGTTGGGATGGATTGTGGGACAGTCTGGAATATGCATCATTAGCGGTGAGGAGATTTGTATCGTTTCCAACGTCTAGTTTGTTATACGTTAAGCAATATTGTTTTGCATAATTTTGCTTTAATGTTATTGTACATTTTTCATGCTGCTTGACTTTGCTTGACACACTTATTTTCTTAAATTAGAAGTTGTATTGCAATACAGGATGTAGTTCTGGGAATGTGTAGAGGTGGGGAGGGTACAGGTTGGAAAGAGTGCTTAATGGCATTCTTTCATTGACATTGGCAAGTCAGGACTTCCCTTTTCTGTGCTGGTCAATTGATATAATTAAAAGAGGTGTTGTAGTTATAAAGACTGCTAGCTTATACATGTTTTCTGAATTACTTTTGTCTTAAAATATCTGGGAAAACTCTTAAGATATTATGAAGCTTGTAGTAAAATGTTGAAAAAATTAACAAAGCAAATGGAAATGTAAGTGCATCTTTCAAAGCTCAAGTAATTTGAACTCATCTGCCCCTGCTCTACCCTATTTCTGTATATACTTCCCTCAATAAGCCCATTCTCTATACTAGCTTTGAATAGCTGAACATACTGTACCTCTGACAGTTCTTGTTGTAGGTTTGTTGGGACAAAAATTAGATCTGTCCCCCCCCCCAACCCCAATGTCAAATTTCTTCCTATGCTGCTGTAAGCTGATGAGGAAAGCATACATGTTAAATCTGCCCCCCCCCCTGTCAAATGTTTTCCTATGCCACTGTAAGCAGATGAGAAAAGTATAGAGCATGTTTTACCCCATCTAACCAAAATATGTTTTCAATAATTTAGAAAGCAGCTATTATTGATTTTAATGTAGGAAACGTTATTATGGAATTAACTTCTGAAACCATAGTTATACCATAGTTAAACTATCAAGTGATAACTAATAAACAAGTTCATTTGAATATGCATGTAATAGGTTTCAAGACCGATATTTGCACCAAAAATATTTGAATATTCATGTAACAAGTATTTGTCCCTGACCAGTGGCATAACTAAAGGGGGCAGAAGGGGCAGCTGCCCACCCTCATTTGGCCCAGCCTGGACCCTATAAAGGGGGCCCATAAGAAAATATACCTATATACCTATATACCATAGGGGCACTCTCCCCTGGCTTGCTACTGACCCTGACCTCTGGGTCAAGTGACCTTCAGATAAGTAAAATCTCCAGGTTTGAGGTAGGACCAGGCCCGCGTAGCCAGGACGGCTTACAAGCACTTAATGAGAGGGTACTTGGGCAGATTTTCCATATACATTTTTCCATTTTATTTATTGAAAGGGCCCAGGGCACATACTTTCACAAGGTTACTTCCTGTGCCCCATGCTGGCTACGGACCTGAAAGGGACAATAGATCTGCATGTGGGTGTTGTCCAACATGAAGTACCGCCTTGACTGCAGTGATAAAAATTAGCTGAGATTTCAATTATGTGAGATGTCAGATTTCTACCCACTTGCATTCTTGGCTGATGTCCCAGAGCCTGGATCAATCACTTCAGCAGCAGCCCAGAGCCTGGATCAATCACTTCAGCAGCAGCCCAGAGCCTGGATCAATCACTTCAGCAGCAGCCCAGGTACCCGTCATCCTGTTGATTTATTCGTTTCCTGGTTCTTGCTCAAGAGACTTCTTTTTTTTTCTTGTATGATTCAAGGATTTCATTAATAAGTTGAACAAACCTGACGTCCTCCCATTCAATGAAGCTTAAAGCTTTATTAATAGTGATATTTATGCAGAATGTGCAACTCCCTGCGGCATCATTTGCTCATATTGTTCCTCATGTGTAGAATTATTGCAAATGTCTTTGGAGCCAACAGAATGTCATTTCATTTCTTCTTTTTATTTTTTACACATAAACTGAAGGGAGAGGCAATTTTCTCAAATGAATCCATAAAATGTACATTAGAGCTTCACGTTTTCAGCGCCAGATTCTTTTTCTTCTACTTGAGTTTATGAATAATGTTGTTTCTTTTTGTGGCTGATTGTGGCAGTTCGTCCATTTCACTGATGCTTAAACTTGATTAATATCTCCTCTTTGATCATATCAACAATAGCAATACTAAAATGAGTCAATTTCCTGTAATTATCCTAAAAAGATCAAATGTTTCAATAACTAGTAGAAAAGGTTAGATTAACTTTTCCCTGCATTGTGTGATTCTTGATTTTTCATGAACTGTGAAATGTTGCTGGGACATTGCCAACATAATATTAACCTTACTCTACCAGAGCATTTGAGATTACAAGTGTTATTTTAGGGAACATTTTGAAAAGGGAGCTTTTTTACAAATTTATCTTTATTTTCTACTTTAATAAGTTTATGTTATATGAAAGCTAAGACTTTGAACCTTATGTTGGTTTGCATAATTATCTGGTGAATTATGCAAATTTATGCAAATGAGGTTATTAATTGAGATTATTTGATGTCCTAAAACTGCTATCTTTGTGATATTCTGCTTTCTTGTGGCTAATTAGAAAAAAAAAAAAATAATAGAATTTATGAATTGTTAAAAGAAGGACCTTTCATTTGATAGTACTCCTAATTTCTTTGGAGGAAGAGAAAAACATATATGTCAATTTTAATTTTGTTGACATTTTTTGGCCTAAAAATTGATCTCTGATTTTGCCAATGATCTATCTGATAGGATTTGGCACTATGCTTTCCTATAAACATGTATTCGTCCTTTCTATGATGCACAAAACTAATATAATATAAACAAGTAAATGTTTACAACCAAATTTAAAAAAAAAAATGTTATGCAAATTAGCTAATTTACCTCATTTATCATGCGCAGGCTTAAAATTTTCAGTTTATGAGCCAATTTTAGCCATTGGAAGCTGAAAATACTTATATTTATTCAGGATATACTGAAAGTTTTGTAGAAACTTACTTTTGTTGATTCCTGTAGGAGTTCTTGGTGAAAAGGTACTCAAATGGTTCAAAGCATCAGTAATCATGTTGACGTTGCCAAACTTGGAATCCTTCAGTGACAGTTAATACTGCATATGAAATGTCAATAAGTTTGTCTAAATACAGGAAAAGGAAAATCCTTCAAAGAAATACAATTTCAATTGTTTTCAAGGAAAGACAGGGGTTGGGGTGGGGTTGAGGTTCTGGCTCATTTATATTGGGAGGGGGAACCAGGGGAAATGCCATTCCCCTTAAAAAAAAATAAAAAAAATATGGCCCTCTTTAAGGATCCAAATTGCTTTAAGGAAAATAACTTCCCCCAACATGGGACAGTTTGGCCCCCACCATTGGTATCTTGCCCCAACATGTCTCTCTTTTCGACAACATGGGACCCTTTCCCCTTAAAATTGTAATCCTACTCCACTGCACCACAACCTCACAACATGGAATCAAGAATTCGCGAAATAGGTATATGAGCACTGTTACACTACAAATCAAAGATTGATCTGTAAAGTTTCATCCAAAATTACTATAATAAAGACATTTCATGTTAACCATGTTGGATTTTAGTGACCCATTTACTTGTTAATAATCATTACAAGTAAGTAATCCCAGCTAAATTACACTGCTTTTGCTTAATTTTGAACGGATCAGAACTAACATTAGCTATGTCTAACGTTAAGCCTAACGAAGTTTGAAAAATGCACTCGTGATTTTAGAAATTTGAGAAAATCATTTTACCTGGTTTTGATCATCTTTAGGCCTTTTTTGGGTTGGGTCCAGGTACCAAAAAATCTCCATCACTGGTGATAGCTTTTCCTAATCCCCAGTTTCACTTTCAAACAAGATTCGGGATATACATTCTTCTGTCGCCTCAACGTAAATGTCAAAAAAATCTAAAACTAACTCGAGTGACGTAGCTATAAAACGTTTTAACAACGATCCAGGGGATATGTCTTTTATTGCAGCAATCCATGTGAAAGCACGTTGTTTACGCTACAGAATGGTGTTTGAAACGTTTTATTACAATATAGGGGTGCACGATTTTTTAACAAAAAGGGTCAACAAATTACAAAAAATCACAAAATTTTACATACTTTACAAATAATTTAAAAATAATGACCAGGTATGAGCAAAATGTGATTAGATTTGGACAATATGACTTATCTACATAGTATATATAAAAAGAAAAAATCTAAATTTATTTTTTAAGCAATTTTTGTAAATTTTTCAAAAATATGCATTTTTCGGGACATTTTAAACAAAAAGGTAAATTTTTGAATGTTTGGACAAAATTTGCCGAAAAAATGTGAGTATAGACCCCCCCCCAAAAAAAATACAATTTCATGAAAGATCTTTCCGAGATCTTTGAATGAAACTACCCGATTTTATTTTTGAAAAAGGTAGTTTCAAAACAGCGATATTATCGCCGCGTGGTAGAGTAAGGGTTAATTGCTTTTTTGGACACGCGTAAATGGTCCAACTAATATTACACATTGAAAATGGAAAACAAGCCCTTAAGTGAATACTGGATGAAGAATGGAGAAGCATCTCATCATAATCAAATTGTGATGTTCATATCTTTCATGTCACATCTGCTTGTGGATCGTGTACCGTACACATTGTGTATGTGTTCAGTGTGATAGTCACTTCTGCAATGGTTATTGATTGGTTGTGGGTATGTGTGTGTGATCAATCAGAAACTTTCATGTCACATCTGCTTGTGGATCGTGTACTGTACACATTGTGTATGTGTACAGTGTGATAGTCACTTCTGCAGCGGTTACTGATTGGTTGTGGGTATTTGTGTCTGACCAATCAGAAACGGTGACCTTTATTGTGCATTACTGTCCATATTCAAACGATATCTGACCTTTCATCTACCTGGTTGCAAGATTTCTTTGTCAAACATTTTGAAATGAGGCTGCCGGGTTAAAATGTTTTGAATCAAAATGACTTCCCACTATAGAGATCAGGTGTCATCTCATGGGATACATTTTAGCAATTGATAAAATCAGGTTTCCAAATGTTACCATTCATGCATCTGCCTTGATAAGATTCTTGTTGTCACCAACAAGTGGCAGTACATGATTAATGGTGAATCACAGTCTCTCATTAAGAAGTAATCATAACAGAGTTCAAGATTGCATTCAGAAAACCAAATGCAAAACAGTACCCTCAGGGTAGTATGACTGGGTTCCAGAGCCACTCATATCGATTTCTGCATTATGCCAGAAACGAGCTCGGAGTATTTTTTTAGTTTTCAGCTGATAAGTTTGCTGAAGCTGCCAAAGCAACAAAGGGAGAAGTGAACGGTATTAATCCCACCCAGAAGCAACCAGGTGAAACAGGTGTCTAGTGGACCTTAATTATGACAGCTAAGTGCATCAGGTGTCTAATGGGGTGATAAACTGTTTAAGAAATATGTGGTTTCATTAAGAATGGTTTAGGGCTAACCTAGCTGACTCAGATCTTTATATCAATATTTTGTTTTCTGCATTTTCTGCATTATCCAGTGTTTTTATTGTTGGGTAAACTGATGCTGGAATTGCGCTGTTGGCGTTTGAATGAATGCCTACCTTATGCCTACCTTATGCTATGTGTGTCAGTGTCAAATTTGTTACAAGGGGAAAACCTGTCCAGAAAGGAAATGTTTTCATTTCTGTGGAAGATGTCTTATTAATAATTGATGAAATACAAACAAGAGCCCCATCTATTGAATTTATCAACGCTCTGAAAGCAGGTAGCGGCCTTCAGCTGGCTCTGTGAAATGTAAACAAATATTAAAAAAGAAGTCTTTTATCTTGGCAATGTAGCAACTTCATTGTTGTATATTCTCTGAGCTTGTGGTACAACTTCAATTCATTCTTAGCATGATACTATTACATACACCCTCACACTGAAAAGCATGTGGTGTGTCATTTATTGCTGAATGTGAAATAAAATGAAATCTTTTTGTAAATCAGAATTGTAGGAACATATGAAGGAGGTTTTGAATATTCACAGTAAATTGTGTTGTTATGATGTTTTATTTTAAGCTCAAATGAACAGAAATGAAATTGATTGTAAATTAGATATTGCAATAAATAACGCCATGTCCCAATAGTTTTGTTCATTATAAATTCTAAGTAATGGATAGCAGTAGTCACAAAATCCTATGCGCCGACAAGCTACCGTTACCACTGTATACATATTTCATATACATAGTAGTAACTTAAGCTACAACTAGCCTTGTAGGGCTACAAACTAGTCTTGTTGGGCTACTAAATAGCCTTGTTGGGCTACCAACTAGCCTTGTTGGGCTACCAACTAGCCTTGTTGGGCTACCAACTAGCCTTGTTGGGCTACCAACTAGCCTTGTTGGGCTACCAACTAGCCTTGTTGGGCTACCAACTAGCCTTGTTGGGCTACCAACTAGCCTTGTTGGGCTACCAACTAGCCTTGTTGGGCTACCAACTAGCCTTGTTGGGCTACCAACTAGCCTTGTTGGGCTACCAACTAACCTTGTTGGGCTACCAACTAGCCTTGTTGGGCTACCAACTAGCCTTGTTGGGTTACCAACTAGCCTTGTTGGGCTACCAACTAGCCTTGTTGGGCTACCAACTAGCCTTGTTGGGCTACCAACTAGCCTTGTTGGGCTACCAACTAGCCTTGTTGGGCTACCAACTAGCCTTGTTGGGCTACCAACTAGCCTTGTTGGGCTACCAACTAGCCTTGTTGGGCTACCAACTAGCCTTGTTGGGCTACCAACTAGCCTTGTTGGGCTACCAACTAGCCTTGTTGGGCTACCAACTAGCCTTGTTGGGCTACCAACTAGCCTTGTTGGGCTACCAACTAGCCTTGTTGGGCTACCAACTAACCTTGTTGGGCTACCAACTAGCCTTGTTGGGCTACCAACTAGCCTTGTTGGGCTACCAACTAGCCTTGTTGGGCTACCAACTAGCCTTGTTGGGCTACCAACTAGCCTTGTTGGGCTACCAACTAGCCTTGTTGGGCTACCAACTAGCCTTGTTGGGCTACCAACTAGCCTTGTTGGGGTTCCAATTAGCCTTGTTGGGCTACCAACTAGCCTTGTTGGGCTACCAACTAGCCTTGTTGGGCTACCAACTAGCCTTGTTGGGCTACCAAGTAGCCTTGCTGGGCTACCAAGTAGCCTTGCTGGGCTACCAAGTAGCCTTGCTGGGCTACCAAATAGCCTTGCTGGGCTACCAAGTAGCCTTGCTGGGCTACCAAGTAGCCTTGCTGGGCTACCAATTAGCCTTGTTGGGCTACCAAGTAGCCTTGCTGGGCTACCAAGTAGCCTTGCTGGGCTACCAATTAGCCTTGTTGGGCTACCAACTAGCCTTGTTGGGCTACCAACTAGCCTTGTTGGGCTACCAACTAGCCTTGTTGGGCTACCAAGTAGCCTTGCTGGGCTACCAAGTAGCCTTGCTGGGCTACCAACTAGCCTTGCTGGGCTACCAAGTAGCCTTGCTGGGCTACCAAGTAGCCTTGCTGGGCTACCAAGTAGCCTTGCTGGGCTACCAAGTAGCCTTGCTGGGCTACCAAGTAGCCTTGCTGGGCTACCAAGTAGCATTGCTGGGCTACCAAGTAGCCTTGCTGGGCTACCAAGTAGCCTTGCTGGGCTACCAAGTAGCCTTGCTGGGCTACCAAGTAGCCTTGCTGGGCTACCAAGTAGCATTGCTGGGCTACCAAGTAGCCTTGCTGGGCTACCAAGTAGCCTTGCTGGGCTACCTATATGAACATGCTGGTAGCCCATAGGGCACCTTATTTCCAAAACAATTTTTTCCAACTCTGGATACTTATTGCTATCCCTACATTGTGTATTTTTCTTAAGTTTAAGATGAATAAATAATGAATATGTAGGTAAGGGGGTTATCCACATCCTCTCTCTACTACTGGGACAAAATCACTAGGATCTTGTATCCCTGGGACCGATTTGTCTTCTGCAGTATTCACAAGTAAATGAATTTAAAACAATTTGTTCTTATCAGTCATTCAGAGAAACAGAATTATCACAAACAAATCATAATATAAGTCATAAATTTCCGAAAAATTAAAATTCCGCCCCAACCCATCATCCAGGTCTCTTTAAAACCCACTCATTTCCTTTTTTTGGATGTTACCGTTATCAAATTATCTTCATGTGGAAACTACAGCAAGCTTCATTCACTGCCATTACATTACAGTGGATGATGTGCATATCAAGCTATTTTTGGATTTTTTCTTGGTTTCTCCTACTTTTTGCAAACATTGCTTTTTGAATCAATGTACTTTAGTTTGGAACTGAAAAAAACAAAAAAAACATTTCAGCTTGATATGAAATCAAACATGTCTTGTGTTGTATTTACTGCAATAATCAACTTTAAGCTGTCAGGTGCATTATGCAGAAGTGTTTAATGTTTACATGCATGGAGCATTTCTTTCTTTCTACTCATTTTGACAAATTAAGAGATACATGGAAAGATGCAACCTTGAATTCTATGCAGCTGAGAATTAATATCTGAACCAGCTCTTAAATTGGAATTTTCTAAAGACATGCTGAGCACTTAGGCAGGGAGCTAGCTGCCACATGAATAAAGGAGGAATTGAGGTGAAAAAGTATTTATGTAACTGTATCGAACTTTAAATGAGGTGGGATACTGTTTCAACATCTGTTGACATTTTTTGCTTGTACAATGCCATGGTTGAGTATATTCCACTTGTATAGATCTGTCCCAAAAGTGTGTTTTAGGAGGGGGTGGGAGAAAGGGGGTAATTTAAATTTCAAATTTTTCAAATGTTACTGTGTGATCAAAACTGCTATCCCTAGTTTATGCCATGTGTCTGGTGATGTGGAGGAAGTGCAGGAACGTGGTGTAGGAATGCAGGAGGGGGACAGGGGGAACATGCCCCCACATGCCTCTTAATTACTGACCCATGTACAGGAGGGATGTGCATGTCCCCATTGGATAGGTGCCCCTTTCCAAATATGGAGAGTCAGTTTTAACTTTGTTGTTTTAGGCTCACTTAATTATTCTATCTACAAATTGAGATGGGGGACACATGCATATGACTTGGGAAGTGCCCCGTAAGAGGTTATGCCCCCCTCCCACTTTATGAAGTCGTCCTACACCCCTGAGTATAAGTGTTAGCCAGAGTGAGGATGAGTTGTGGCGATGTGGCACTGTAGTTGTTATCTTTCCCTATATTGTTATTCCCTGTAATCTTGTAAAACTTTGTTGACTATATTTAGGACAATTCAGCTCTTAATTTGACATGATAAACATCTTTCAAGACACAATTCCTACATATACTGTTGTTGACATTAATGAGTTTTCCCAGATCCACTTCATAATACTGTACTTTTCAAGTTTTTCAAAATGTTATTTTGAATCCTGTCAATTCATCAGCAATGCATGTATTGATCCTGCTTGGAGCTATTAACTGAATAGCTCCATGGATCCCTCAATCTTTGTGGTGAGACATTGTCATTGCAAGGTGTTAATTGTGGAAGGAAGGAAATTTTTAGGGCAAATGTAGGAAAATAATTGGGTTGATATTAGGAGGAAGTTAACCCTTACTCTACCACGTGGCAATATTATTGCCGTTTTGGGTGCCCCATCTCTGACTCCGCCTCCCAGGCACGTTTTCAAAAGTGCTGGTAGAGTAAGGGTTAATCAGCTTGCGGCAAGTGTGCCAACTCAAAAATATATGCGGGCGGCCCACTGAGTAACTGAAGTGGAACGAGCTTGACTCTGCTGCTCAGAAGACAGAAGACCCTTCAATAATCAGCCTGTTGTTAACCCTTACCTTACTACGTGGCGATATTATCGCCGCTTTGGGTGCCCCATCTTTGACCCTGCTTCTCATGCACATTTTCAAAAAAGTGCTTGTAGAGTAAGGTTTAAAGCATGGAGTTAATGGTTAAAGATATGCTTTAAGGTGTTAGGGTTCTTTGTGTCATGCATGGCTTATGCCCTCTAATTTTGTACTGGGGTCTGCTTTTTTTTAACGAAGGCTAACACAACATTAAAAGCTCAGGCAAAATAGAATATGATACAGAATACAGGTGAATAACAGGGAGCAATGTAGAGAGTCAACACCTCTAGCTTGATTTAAAAAGGGACAGGATGCTAGACTTGTTGAGAGCCACATGAATGCGCACGCGAAGCGCTGCATCTCTTTTCCGTGGGGTTCAGGGGCTGGCCCCCTTAAGGCTCAATCCCATGGTGAAGAAGCTCTAGGATTTGAGCTATGATTATACCTCAGAATGAAACTATTCTGACTAATATTGATAAGGACCATTCACGAGCCAAACAGGACAATTGCGTACTATACTATCATTCTGTTTTCTGTATCCATGTAAGGAATTTCATTTATGAGGTTAATTAAGATTATAAGGTTAAAGAAAAAAAAAAGATTGTACTTTTTTTTCTCACGAGGGGCAAAGGTGGAATCTCAATTAGTCAAAACTACTGTAGTTGCAGGAGAGTTGAGCCATTTTTGGCTCCGATCCGATAGCATAAGGAAGCTATGTAGTCATGCTGGCTTGTGTATGTGTGTGGTGGATTTGTACGTCATACTTGGTATATGGATGTGTTGTGGTCTGTAGATAATTCCTATTGTTTTTGGTGTTGTCATGAATATTAATTAGTAGGTGGGGCTTTATGTAAAATTGTGTTAACAAACTTGTAAACACGATTTCTCAAGATCATTAAGGTGGATTTGGGCCATACTTGGTATATGGGTGTGTTGTGGTCTGCAGCTGATCTTTATTGAGTTTGGTGCTGATGCCATGAATATTAATGAGAAGGTGGGACTAACTGTAAAATTTTGTTATATGCTCATATTTCCACAAACCCATGGCAGATTGGAATCAAACTTGGTATGATGCTTTTGATAAAAGCAAGGATGATACAGGGTCCTATAGAATATTGAGTTGTTGACTTCATCATTATTCATGTCAGGCAGAGCCAAATACAATTTTTTATTGGTTGGCTTATAGCTTAAGGCAAATACCTTAACACTAACACTTAATCATGCAACAAACCGTACACAAAGTACATGTTCCAGTATGATAAACTAAACGTATAACAACACAACATTTAAAGATATACGATTAAACACACAAAAAAATGCTTCCAATCTAAAATTAGCATTGGAACCATGTAGGATTTCTCCCTCTGGTTTACTTTTGTCAATACTTTTCCATAACCAAATATCAAAAAATGATATTAATTATGGTCCTGAACCTTATCTGGCAATTGGTTGAAATGGTTTCAATTAAGGTGATGAGAAGAAAAAAATCCAAATGGCTCAACTCACCTTTAGCATAGTGAGAGTTGAGCCACTGCATAAGTAGAGTTGAGAAAGATGTCAATGTAAAGCACAATGTTTGTGGAAATGATTCTGAGACTGTGGGCCAACTAACAGACCAATATAGACTGATATAGAGAGAAAATCTAATGCCCTCATGGGGAATGGAACCCAAGACCCCCAACTACTGTTCGGTCGCTCTACCACTGAGGTAAGTGGTATTAACCCCTGGAATTGTCCCCTAAGGCATCATTTTTGCTCCCAGGTTGTTTAAGTGCAGCTGATTAATTGTATACAGAGAGATGCCTTGGTGTGAAATGTATGAAATGACATACATTTCATACCATCTCTCGTATGGCCAATGCAGCAGATCGGTGGATCAACTTTCCCGCACCTCTCCTACATGTAATCAGCAGATCGGTCGATCAACTTTCCCGCACCTCTCCTACATGTAATCAGCATATTGACAGCTTTCTAAATATTAACCTTTCAAGTCTGCAAACTCAGAAAAATTTAGAAATATAGTCAGTGGAATAGTATAGTCAGTGGAATAGTGGATTGGGGCCCAGTGGTATATAGATACAATGATATAGTTTTTCACGGGCCCCCTTATAGGGCCTAGGCCCTATATAATAATACAGTGTTTTAATAGTAAAGGTCTATAAACAGGTGCAAATGTTTTCTGTTTAACCACTGACCGAAAAAACATTAATTAAAGTTTAATTAGTCTTTGAATTTTGAAAATGCAGTTTTCAAGCTTTAAGCAATCTAAGTTTGAAGTTTGTTTGATATATTGAAAAATGTGATGTACGATGAACAGGAAAACACCTCAAAATGCTTGCTTTGTTTTTCTTTGTATTTCAGACCTTAAAAATAATCAAAATGCTCTCTCCAGCTCCAGGTTGATTGGGGGTATGGTAAAGATCAAATCCTCTTCATAAGAGATATCTTTCCTTTTGAAAGAGAAATGGCACAGGGTTTAAGAACAATGGATTTACTTAGTTAAATTAGAGACTATGTCCCGTTCATACATCACAAGAGTAACACCAAAAATGTGCATATGTATGCCCATACTTCAAAAAGCTGTAAATTGGCCAAATTGTAACCATTTTGATGAAAATTGTTGCTTTCTTCATGTTTTTAGTAGATTTGAAATCAATTTAGCTGATATTGTCTGTCCTTTAACACCTGTTATTTCATCTCTAATAACAAGAGATGACTGTTAATTATCCAGTTTAGACTCAGAGACGATCTTAAATTCAGTTTTGTATTGCTTATATAGTCACACCATTTTACTTCAGCATATTTAGTACATCTTAATGTATACAAAATTGATCAGCACAATTCACGAGAGATTTGAGTACATTCTAAACATTTCTTTGTAAGATATTCACTGCTTGTATCTATGCTATTAATTGATTTTCCTTTCCTTTTTATAATTCTTAAAGTACCTACCACTAACTCAGAAACCATTCTTAAATTACCTACCTCTGACTCAGAAACCATTCTTTTAAAAAAAGTCAAGAATTCAGATCAAGTTATGTAATGTTGTCTTTGTTTGACACACATTGAATAAATACATTTTCATGAGCAGTATTAAGATGGCAATTTGATGGCAAATTTTGAGAGCTGTCAGAAGTGACTCACAATCGAGTATCTTTGGGGACATATCAACTGAATTGACAGTTTGGCACATTAATTACTAAATGGTGAATTCTTGCCCTTTATTGCAAGTGGTGTTGATCAGTGTGAAATAGTGGCAGTGTCTTTGCCAAACCTCATTCACTTTATTTCCCATTGACTTATAATAGAATTGATTCTATGTTTGATGAGCTTCTTTGGCTTGTGTTCAGCGTTTGTAATTAGGTAGCAATTGTTTGGTTTCTAGCTGCTGCTTAAGTTGCTTTGTAATTCTTGCCTTATTGCCAGTGTTGTTCTCCTCATGCCATCTCTTCATTTTAGGGTCTCTGTCACACAGTCATGCTTGTTGTTTCTTGCGTCGGACGATAAAGAGGAAGAATGTGAAGCATTACTGTGTTTGCATCTTTCATCTCGGTCGTTATCAACTTGAAAGGAAATTCCCTGCTGACCTGCAAATGCACTTTTTGATCCACACTACAAAACTCAACAGACACCTTATGTTGAGCCATGATGGTCTCGGTATTGTGTTGCTATGCTGTGATCATTATTAGAGACCTTGAGGGGCTGGACATCCAGCAACAAGTCTGATCCATATATTAAATAAGTATCATATACTGATAAAAAAACACCCCACTTTACAAAAAAATATCATTTTAAAACCGTGACAATCAATGATATTTTTTATGCCCTGTGATTAATTTCCGTAAGAACTGTGGTGTAGGCGATATTGGATGACGTGGGTCAGGTAAGGCTATGAAGCAGTAGCGTAGCCAGGATTTTCATATTGTTGGGGAGGGGGGAATTTGAATTAAACTGATAAGATATGTAGTCGTGCAGTCGAAGTGACACCGAAGATTGTCACTTTGAGCGCCAAGCACTTGACTTATTGGTGTGGGGTCCAGGGGCCGGCTTAAGGGCCCCTAGTGGGATCCAGGGGCGAAGACCTGGTAGGGGTTCAGGGACGAAGACCCAGTAAGGTCCAGGGCTTTGCCCTGGAAGGGGTCCAGGGGGCGAAGTCTGGAAACTCGCAAAATTGACTTTTCAAGGGCAAAAAAGTATGTCACAACGCATAGTAGGAAGGTGTATTATACAAGTCAAAATTCATGTCAAAGAGAACTATAATACACCATATACAAAACACAAACTCATGAAAACGCATAATGTGGAAATATACAGTCATGTTTTGTTGTTTAGGTTTGTACATGGTTATTGGTTTATCGTCACTCTTTGAAAAACATGGGTAGTCTAATCTGCTAAAAGATGTCAATTTTTTCAATAATTTACTACAAACTTGTGTAAATGTTGTCAAACTTTCAAAATGAGCCTGTTCTGTATCGCGTGCCACTCCCCGACACCCACCTTCCGCCCCTCTCTCTTTGTTTAGTTCATGTATTTAAATACAAAATTGTACAAATGTTTAATATATTATAACAAAGAACCCCCTTTTTCTGAGAAAGGTATTGACAAGGTATTGACAAGGTATTGACAAGGTATTGACAAGGTATTGACAAAATGTCAAAAAAATATTTCATGATTACTGGACACTTGGCACTAGTCTCAACTGGCACTACTGCACCGCACGCATATTAATGAAGTTGATAGTGCAAGTGCACCGATAGCACCAATCTGAAGGACGGCACCAATCTGAACTGACGGCACCAATCTGAGCCAACGACACCAATTTGAACCGACAACACCAATCTGAATCGATGGATTAAAATCTGAACTGACTGGTTAAGATATCAGCGATCGCCCCCTCTGGCTATGCCACTGCTATGAAGTACTCTACTGCGCATTTGTACTGCACAATAAAACTTATATAGGATCTGCCGTAACTTACCGAAAAGAGCTCAAATTTCCTCAACAGACAATTCCAGCACCGAGGAATTTGACTGAAATGATGAAGAAGACATCATGTTGATGATTCAGAAATAATTCCATATCAGTTTGAGCCTTTAGGTCCCGAAACGGCATCAGATACGCAAGACTGACCTAGGCCTATGTACGTCCGAACTAAGGCCCCAAAAAGTAGCAAGTTTCCCAGTGTATCTTAAAAGCCTCTTTTTGGACGATCTTGAAAATGAGACAAAACAAACATACAATCAATCTGAACAAGAAATATTAAGCTTTAAACTGTAACTGAAAAGGCTTTCAATCGCCGTAACAAATTTGCTAACCGTAATTCAGAACAGCATACTTGCAGACATTCAGTACACAGCTAGCTAACTAAATGTAGAATAAACAATAAACTATCATGCACATAGGTAGCGCCTGGAATTTGCCCGGAACTGTATTCACTAACTATTTTGCTCCATTTAGTGACCATAGTACTCACAGCGCAGAAGATGTAATAATGAACTGTTCACATATGGACTTTTGGCAGTTAAAGTTGCTTTCCATCATCCTTTTGTTGCCAGGTTGTGCGATATTTTCATATATGCTTGCTGATTTGAATAATTCATGATGATGATCAATTCATGATGATGATGATGATGATGATGAAGCAATATCTTTCCTTAGGAGAAATGGTCTGTCAATCATTCACAGTTAATGCACACATCACCTCAAGCATATAATACACAACTATTTCTATCACCAGTTTGCAAACAAATTTCTCCCACTAAGACACTTTAACAAGGATGAGTGATTTTAATCACAAAAGTGCCCTGATTACTCAGCAATGGCTTTCTGTAATCTTATATACACACACAAATAACCTTGGGCTACTTGGCTGTGGTGTTCATAGGAATGACAGATAAACAGTCATTGTTTGGAGTGGAAATACAATACATTGAACAGAAAGTTGGGTTAGAAATTGCCATACCTGAGTTTTCAGGATTAACTCGGATATCAGGTGTGTGTCAGCTTAAAAAGAAAATTTTTATCATGATGATAATGATAATTACAACTTGAAATCTTACATTTAGCAGCTATATTGAATTTGACCCATAAGAGGGTCATTTTGGAATTCTAAAGTCATTTTTTTTTGTAGTTACATCTAAAAACATACCAATAGGCATTAAAAACATTTAAAAATAGGTAAAAAGGCATCTTTTAAAAAGTTACTATTTTGGCAGCCATTTTAACATTTGACCAATACGTCCATTGTTTTGGATTTTTAAAATGACTTTTTTTTTAATCGGTGCATCCACAAACGTAGAACTAGACAAGATAATTACTTTAATTGGTCAATGTTTAGCCATATAGTAAGTTGGGACAAAGGGAGGTCTTTTGGTGGCCATTTTGAAATTTGACCCCTAAGTTGGCCATTTTGGATTATGAAAATAACAGTTAATGACAACACCTCAAGCATATAATATACAACTATTTTTATCACCAATTTGCGAACAAATTTCTCCCACTAAGACACTTAACACGATTGAGTGATTTCAATCACAAAAGTGCCCTGATTGCTCAGCAATGGCTTTCTGTAATCTTATACACACAAATAACTGTGGGCTACTTGGCTGTGGTGTTCATGGGAATGGCAGATAAACATTCATTGTTTAGAGTGGAAATACAATACATTAAACAGGAAGTCGGGTTGGAAATTACTTTAATTGGTCAATGTTAAACCATATAGTAAATTGGGACAAAGGGAGGTCACTTGGCAGCCATTTTGAAATTTGACCCAGAAGTCGGCCATTTTGGATTTTGAAAATGACATTTAATGACCACATCACCTCAAGCATAAAATACACAACTATTTTTGACCCCTAAGTCGGCCATTTTAGATTTTTTAAATGATTTTCAAAAACGGACAAATAGACACCCCTCTTTGTGCCCCTTTGAATCCACACTTTACTAATCATAAATTATTACACCTAAGGCGGTATATGCAGGGACACTCTTGTAACATTGAAGCATGTAGGTGTCTGGAAACAAATAGAGCAAAGTGAAGTACAATAGTCCTTGGCTTATGATTGAAAATAGCTTATTTAGATTTTAAGGTATTCCTTATGAAAATTTGAGTATTTCTTTATCAATGCAATCCTTGTGAAATATGATATGATATGATATATGGAATTTATAATGCGCATTTTCTAGTTCAAATACGCTAGAACTATTCAAATGCCCTCTACAACCATAAGTACTTTAATCGTTCGATGTTTAGCCATACAGTCAATTTGGACAAAGATGACCAGATGGCAGCCATCAGCTCCATGCCTGGGAAGCAAATCCTGATGGCTTTAAAGTACTCTGGACATCCAGCAAATGTTATATCATTTGATCAGTTTTTTTAATTTTGAATGTCCTATAAGTGGGCCATGTTGGATTTTGAAAATGACTATTGAAATCAGTGCATCTAAAAACCTACAAATAGACAACAAATTTACTTTAATCGGTCAATGTTCAGCCATATAGTAACTTGGGATCCCCACCCCCTAGGTCACATGGAGGTACTTTGGGCACACTTTAGAATTTATGTATGCCATCGTATTCAGCAAAAAAAAATCATTTTAGAAACACTTTTCTTTATAAAATCAACAGCATTTTCCTCTTGAGCCACTCTGTGAGACACTACAAAAGTACAAGTACCCCCTCTTGAAGTGCCTGTGCCCTCTTTGAGACACCTCTTTGTGCCCCCTTGGAGACCTCTCTTTGTGCCCCCTTTGAGACCTCTCTTTGTGCCTGTTGAAATCCTCTTTGTGCCCCTTTGAGACCCCTCTTTGTGCCCCCTTTGAGACCTTTCTTTGTGCCCCCTTTAAGACCTTTTTGTGCCTTTTGAAACCCTCTTTGAGACCCCTTTTATGTGCCCCTTTGAGACCCCTTTTTTGTGCCCCTTTGAGACCCCCCTTTGGGACCTCTTTTTGTGCCCATTTGAGACCTCTTATTGTGCCCCTTTGAGACCTCTTTGTGCCCCTTTAAGACCACTTTTTGTGCCCCTTTGAGACCAATTTTGGTGCCCCTTTGAGACCCCTCTTTGTGTTCCCTTTGAGACCGCTCTTTGTGCCCATTTGAGTCCTCTCTTTATGCCCACTTTGAAACCCTTTGTGCCCTCTTTGAGACCCCTCTTTGTGCCCCTTTGAGACCCCTCTTTGAGACCCCTTCATGCCCCCTTTGAGACCCTCTTTAAGGCACCTCTTTTTGTCCCTCTTGAGACCCCTCTTTGAGCCCCCTTCGAATCCCTCTTTGTGTGCCCTCAGGCTTTGAGACCCCTCTTTGTGCCCACTTTGAGACCCCTCTTTGTGCCTCACTTTGAGAAGAGTCCTGTACCATCAAGGACTGTATTTCAACCAATGGCAGAAGGCAGTTATCTTTTTAGATGATATGCCTGCCTGAGGCTTGTCAGGCTCCTTATTAAAACAGACAAATGAAAAGTCCACTTTATCAAGATTAAAAAGATTACATTTTTCCTCGATCACTGAGGCGAAAATGCTCCTATTTGTATTGGATGAGACAGAACAATAAATGAAGATTAGGAAATAAACTCTGATCAAACTATCAATGGACAGTGATATGGTTGAGATAGCTTAAATTCCTCTGAATTAATCCTAGCCCTCTGCAATGAAAATGCATGCACAAACGTTTGTTACCTCTGGATCAGGGGGCAGCTGCCTTTAAGGATTGCCTTTGTGCTTTATGTACCTATTCAGATATACTGTACATCGGACGGAAATGTCTTTGTCCACAAATCAAAGAAACATCCTTCTTGGATGTATTTCTAAATATGTAAAATAGTGGCATGATATGATGGCGCCTAATTCTAAGCGAGCTTTCAGATTTTTGTTATCAAAATAAATAAGATATTTCAAATATGTTTCATTTTCATTTCTTAATTTATCTTTTTCATTTTCTGTACAGGTTCATAAAATGGCATCTAACATTTGTATGAAAAGGCCACACTTTTTATGAAACATTGAAAAAAAGTTAGTGTCATGAGTAACTTTGTGCTTAAGTCATGAGTAACTTTGTTGCTAAATCTTAGAAGAAATTTATACAGGAGGGGGCATAGGGGTACTGGTCATACTTTTACATCTGTCTACTCCTTTCTGTCCCCTGTTAAAGTTAAGCTTATACAAATTTATTCTGAGGGTGTCCCTGGGTGTCCCTTTAATCTTGTTTCACTGTCCTTTTTGATTTGTACTTTTTTTATTAACAATTCAAGTCATCCACACTTAACTAATCATAAATTATTACACCTAAGGCGGTATATGCAGGGACGCTCTTGTAACATTGAAGCATGTAGGTGTCTGGAAACAAATAGAGCAAAGTGAAGTACAATAGTCCTTGGCTTAAGATTGAAAATAGCTTATTTAGATTTTAAGGTATTCCTAATGAAAATTTGAGTATTTTTTGATCAATGCAATCCTTGTGAAATATGATATGATATATGGAATTTATAAAGTGCATTTTCTAGTTCAAATACGCTAGAAGTATTTAAATGCCCTCTACAACTAACAGACTAGTTCTCCGGCTGTCTATGGGCGCACATGAAGTTAGTAATTGAAAGGGAAAGTGAATGAACACTGCGTTTTCATGCTTCTCTTCTCGAATAGAGTTCAGAGAACCAGGCAGGGGTGACTCTCCTGCCGTTGGGACCGACAGCTTAACGTCCCCTCCGAAGGACGGTGTGCGCCGTTCAAGCATTGACACTTTTCTCAACAGATGAATGAGGAGTAGGAGCTGCAGACAAAATGCTTCCGCTTTGATGTTCGGTGTATTTGTCTGCATAGCTGTGGGAAAATCGAGCTAGGCATGACCGAGGCATGAGCCCCAGGCCTCCAGCATCCTAGCCGTGCACTCTGCAAACCGAGCTACTTATTCTTTCATATGAAAAGAAAGACTTCAAAAGACCTTTCCTTTTTCCCCTTCACTCGTTTTTTTTCCATATTTACATTTTTTATATTGTGATTTTTGTGTATTTTATTGCGATTTTATGACATTAGGGTTACACAAGAGAGATCTGCCTCTTCAAATATCAAAGATTTACCATGAAAATTAAACACAAAATCAAATATGGTAAATTAATCAATTTTGGTCAATTTTCAATATTTACAGTTTTTAATGTGATTTGATACATTTAGCTAATATTGACTCTACTGCATCCTAACAAGATAATGATCAGTTGCTGTTTTCTGTTTTAGGTCTGGTTATATTCCCATCAACAAATGGTGTTTCCAAGTCATCCACCGTCAATGGTCATACTGAATGGGAGCACGATGCTACCCACAATGCAACACCAGAACTCAATAAGACGTTGGAGCAAAGCATGATGGTAACATGTGTGGGAAGTATTATTGAACTGGGTAAGGAAATTTATTCTACTTCTTATATCCATGGGCAGACTGGCTCGCTGATCGACCGATCCTGGATTGTTGGGCGGCTGGGCCACTGGCCACAAAGGGAGGCTGAGACTGCCACAGGCAGCTAAAACGGGTCCAGCAGCCTCCCAAAGAGAGGTTGAGACCAGCCATTTTGGTTAACCATGGTGTAAATAAATGTAATGTGGGCGGGTCTTCACTTCAAAATTGCCAAAGGCCAGTCCTGCACCTGGATCGGTGGAATGATTCTGCTTGTATCCCATTGGTTTCCTACTAAGACTATTTTATTTTGTTCCAATATAGCTTGTAAATTTCCTTATATTGAAATTATGGAAGAACTTACCCTAATGCATGCATTAACTTATACAGCTAATGGAATGAGCTGGCTTGCTTTCCTTAATGTGTCTGAACACTGATCAATATCAAAACAGGCCAACCAAGTGTGCATAATTACCCTGGTTCCACTTGTATGAACAACCAATCAATCTACCCAAGGAGTGTTATTCTCAGTCACAGTACTTGGACTGGTGAAACATGTTCTTTCTTTCATTAAGGATTTGTTAAGATGATCATCGTATTTGTCAATTTTTCCACCTGAATTATTTGACACTAAGACAACAAAAATAATAAAATAGTGAAGAAAGTATGATTGCTCAGCCTGAGAGTCAATGATCCATCCATATTCCCCTGCCCCATCCTCCAATATACCCAGTGCTGAAAAGTCACTACAAGCCCCTTATTCTTAATTTCACCAGTGTATAAGATTAAATAAGCCTTTTTGGGTTTTGTTACTTTACTTACTTTATTTTACTTTACTTTAATTACCTTACTTTACTAAATTGATTTTATTTTACTTTACTTTAATTACCTTACTTTACTAAATTGATTTTATTTTACTTTACTTTAATTACTTCACTTTACTAAATTTACTTTATTTTACTTCACTTTAATTACTGTACTAAATATTCTTTATTTTACTTTACCTGATTACTTTACTAAATTTACTGTATTTTACTTTACTTTAATTACTTTACTTTACTAAATTTACTTTATTTTACTTTACTTTAAATGATATTTTACTTTACTTTACTAAATTTACTTTATTTTACGTTACTTTAATTACTTTATTTAATTTAATTTACTTTACTCAATTTGCTTTATTTTACTTTACTTCAATTACTTTACTTAACTTTACTAAATTCACTGTATTTTACTTTACATTGCTTAGAAAATGCTTAGGACCATTATTGAAATAAAAATGTGGCATGTAGTGTCCAAGCTTTTCTAAGACTTTCCTTGTTTCATGTTACAGGTGAGCTGGTGGGCCGGGCTATGCATTATTTACAGAACATACAGAAGCTGTCTCATAACTACCACAACCACAGCGACACCACCTGGACGACTGGGGCCTTGCATTCGCTGTTTCATTTCATGAAGTGCAATCAGCTGGAGTCTCAGGATGAGCATGGTAACGTGCAACCACCCCACCAGCAGGGTCTTCAACTCACGCCTGAAAGGTCAGTTTCAATTTCAATTGACAAATTCTCCCTCACTCACCCCTCCCTCACTCACCCCTACCTCACTCACCCCTACCTCACTCACCCCCACCTCACTCACCCCCACCTCACTCACCCCACCTCACCACCCCTACCTCACCCACCCCCACCTCACTCACCCCCACCTCACTCACCCCACCTCACCCACCCCACCCACTCACCCCTACCTCACTCACCCCTACCTCACTCACCCCTACCTCACTCACCCCTACCTCACTCACCCCACCTCACTCACCCCACCCTCACTCACCCCTACCTCACTCCACCCCTACCTCACTCACCCCCACCTCACTCACCCCTACCTCACTCACCCCTACCTCACTCACCCCTACCTCACTCACCCCACCTCACTCACCCCTACCTCACTCACCCCCACCTCACCACCCCTACCTCACTCACCCCCACCTCACTCACCCCTACCTCACTCACCCCACCTCACTCACCCCTACCTCACTCACCCCACCCCTCACCCCACTCACCACCCCTACCTCACTCACCCCACCTCACTCACCCCTACCTCACTCACCCCTACCTCACTCACCCCTACCTCACTCACCCCTACCTCACTCACCCCTACCTCACTCATCCCTACCTCACTCACCCCTACCTCACTCACCCCTACCTCACTCACTGTGTGAGGTAGAGTAAGATCGGAGAGGATGGATAGAAACGCTATGAAACCATATGAGTCATTGTGTGTACGAATGAACCCAATTTATGCTCAAAATTGTGCATGAAAAATTGCACTTTCTAAATGGAGTTTTAAGTTGGGGGACAAAAAAACAGATCAAAGAGCCAATCCCATTTATCCAGACCAAATCTTTCAAAAGATCTTTCATCTTTGTTTATGATGTACACTTTTGGCAAAGCAGAGGTGCAAGGGTATTTTTTTGCTTCGTGAGTGCAGAGCCTAAATATTAAAAGCCATGTTTTTTACATTTTTTTGAATGAAGAACATGTATGAACTGGGTAAAGCTAAATTCATCCGAGCCATTAGGGTCATAGACCTGGTGCTTTTCTCCGGTTTCAATGGCGCAAGCGGATAAGTGTACATGGCTTCCCCTGGACGGGACGCCATCACAGGCTAACACCCCAGCAATGCTGGTACTCATTTTACAGCTGAGTGGACTGACGCAAGTAAAGTGTCTTGCTCAAGGACACAATGCATGACTGGAATTGAACCCAGCACAAGCATGAACCACTGAGCCACCGCATCTCAATGTATGAACAACATGCTTTTATTCATAAGAGCTTTCTTCAGGTGGTTAATTACCTAGCTTACTATAGATTCAGATTTACTACGTTCCTGACATATCCAATAGTTCTTAAGCCACAAGATCACAGGAAAAACAAAATAAGAAAGAATGCAGACAATACAGACAACTAATCTGATTTCATTCATTTCTACACAAATGATACTTAAACTTAAAGAGGCGAAATCGTCATAAGTGCACAATATTTAGAAGTTCTTTCAAATTTGTTGATTGGTTGAAATTTTGCTGCGCGATTCGTTGTCTCTTATTGCAAGGTATATAGTAATTTAAAACGCCTTGAAGGCTAGTACACGAGTTAGCCTAGTAGGTTACGGCGATAGGAAGCAATTGTTTTTTCTTATCAACAGTCGTGAGTTCGAGCCCCGGTAGATTCGTTTATTGCGACTTTTGCATTCATCTTCTTCTTTTTTTCTCAGTAATTTTACATTTGGTGACTATTATTGTAGTATTATAATACTAATATTTCACTTTCGCTTTCTGACAAACGCATTGAAAAGAAAAAAAAAGTTTTTTCGTCACAGTAACGTAATGTGCTATGTATGTAACTCGGCACACACAACGTACATGCTAGTGTCTGGCTGTACAAACCATGGACTTCTCTTCTAACTCCATGTACAAACAGACAGTGGATCGGATCTTGCGTCTACAACCGGAAGTGACATCAAAATATCGCATCCCCTAATTTTACCGTATTTTAATGAGACGAGCCTCCCTCTTTAAATATCTCCTTAACAGAATAAAAGAATTGAATACTTTCTTCACCATTTTGTTTTTTTGAACTCCTCTTTCATATTAGGTGGACTTTCATATAAGATGGACTAATCTTTTAAAATCTGGTTTTAGTATGCCTTGAAAATCTGTGCTCATCTGAAGAGGCATTAAGTTTAAGAAGAGTAGTGTGATCTTCACTTTGTGACTTTCGATTGTAAAACATCTTTCTTACTGAAACTCTTGATTAGGAGTAAATATTTAAAAATATTGTTCACAGTAGACTTGGATTTCAGTATCATAGATCCATTTAGAAAAATATGGAAATAATTGAAGATTGTTCAATTATGTGTAAAAACAGTTGTATTCGTGATGTATATTATGATATACCCCCACCCATCTTCTTTGGGATATATGACCATGATTCTTTCCAGTTATTTTGACAGAGGATTAACAAACAATAGATTTACATTAAGAAACATTCTATTTACCTGTTTACATCATTTCTTTTACAATTGTGGCTAAAAAGTCCAAAGCTAAAGTGTAATTTGTGTTGACTGATTGATTCCATCTTTTCCTGTGTGTGTGTGTAGGTCCTATGTGGTTCTTCCTCCCCTTCTGGAGTGGATGCGGGTTGCCACCGCCCACTGTCTGCACCGCTTTGGGTCAGGGGTTGATGCTAATGATGTTCTTCAAGCTGCTCGAGTGCTTTTACCTGGGATGGACTGCCCTGTCAGGCCTCTTACGTAAGTTTGTTTTCTCCACTCTATAGATAATGTAATGATAGCTTTTGATTGCATTAGCATTCTGAAAGTCTATTTTTGTTATATTAGCAATTTTTAAGTGCTAGGAGGTTCTTCTACTAAATTTTCAAACAGCAAACAGGCAGGAGCAGTGTATTTTTAATTAAATAAAAATGTTGTGATATTAGGAAGAAGTAGTACAATAATCATTATTTCTTTGGAGAGCAATTAAATTGTTCAAAAACAAGTTTTGTGGGAATCCTGATGAGGAAAGAGCTGCCTTCATTCTGAGGTTGATTGTTGGGAGACATCATTCCTGTCTGCAGACGCTTCAGCTCCACACATCTTTAACATATTGTATCTTGCTGTGCACAAGTGATATCAATAGCCACATCAGGAATCACAGCCCCTGTCAGTGCCAGCAATGTATGAAGATTTTAATATCAAGCAGGTTTTGTTTTGTGCACAGAGGACAGTTTGTTTTTCCAGCATTTAATTTTCTGAGAAATACTCTTTTTATTTAGTTTTTCTGTTGATTATTTTACAGGTTGTAGAATATCATTTTGGAAAGGAATTTGATTTTTTTACTGTTGTTGATGATGGTTGCTATAGCAATGGTGATGTGTTTATGGTTTCATATAACAGCTACCTCAAAGGGATAAAATGTAGGGCCCTGAAAGATGGGATCTTAGACATTTGTTTTGTATTTTGGAAAGGGACAGAAAAATGTGATGCAATATAGAAGAAATATGGGGTGTGGGGCAGGGGGTGTGGCATGATAGGGAATGTGGTTGGGCTTGTGGAGTAGAAGAGTGGGTTAGACGGTAACGTCAGGCAGGAGCTCTCCCCTTTTTCTGCGTGAAAATTACCATGACAAAATCAAGAGCCATTTACTCTGTTTCGAAGGTGTCCATTGGGCCTTTCACTTGAACAGACAATGCTGTGACTGGTCCTTATGCCACAAAATCAGTTAATTTGGCCTCTACTAAAATCATGGCTTTCAGCTATTCCAACATGTTAAAGGCCAAAATGTTGGCCATGAAAACAGTAAATGTATGCATTATATTTGAGTAAAAGCTCCTTCCAGCATACGAGTGAAAATATGTCACTATATACGTTCATTCTGCTCAAGGAAATTGCACATTGTGCAGTCATGATACACAGCATCATCAGTGACAATTAACAACTTCTAGTTTCCTTCCTGGGTAATGTCATGTTTCCAGGCATGGTACATCCTGGCTTCTCACCTGTTCTGTGTGAGAAAAGTGAAAGCAACAAAGAAGGAAGTTTTGCTTCTACCAGTACATTTATGAATCTCTGCATTTTGTTCAGCTTTTCGATCTTGTCGCATATTCATCCTTGTTGTTGTTGGTTTTTGTATTGGTACACCTTTAAAGATCAAAGCTCTCGGTCAAAAAGTGACGGCGTCTTTTTGCTAAGTGAAGAGATTTGTTGAGCATGCGAAGCATAATGTGAACCTATTTAATGTCGATTTTGTCCATCCAGCCGGCCGGCTGGCCAGTTTTTCTTGAGAATTCCTCAGAAATGTTAGTTTTTTGAGAATTCCTCACAAAATCTTAAAGTTTCTTCAGAGCTCCTCTGAAAAAGTCAAAGTTTCTTCAGATATCCTTATGGAAAGTTAGAATTTCCTTACGAATTTCCTTACAAAATGTTAAAAGTTTTTCAGAAACACTTAAGACAGATTGAAGAGTAATTCCTTAAAAAGTCTACAAAACATTTGATATTTCCTTAACTGTAAAATGATACAAATTTACCAATATCAGAAATCCTCAAGCGTCTCTCTCGTAACACTGGAGATTTAAAATCCTTCAAATTCTTCAAAATATTTGGGCACCATAAAGTTGCGACAGTATATAAACTGATGCTCAGTCAGGAAGTGTGACAGGATCTGACTGCATATGGACATAGGGAGGGATGCCACGTGGGACATGGATGGGGGCCATGCGGGACATGTTACATATACCATGTAGTATACACCACGGGCTATATCAGGCATAATTATTTGACTGCCTTTTTTTCTTATTCAATAAGTCATTTGCATATATGTTATTATATGAACTGACACTTATACATAGTATGCTCAATCAGGGACTGTGATAGCTAGAATGAGAATTCTTATGGAGCCTATGGGATGTCATGTGGGACATGGTGTGGGATGCCATGTGGAACAGGGTGGAATTCTATGTAGTATATATGGTGGAATGCCATGCGGGACATAGTGTGAAATGCTATGGGATGGGACGGGATGTCATGTGGGACATGGGATAGTATGTGGGACATGGGGTCCCACACCATTTCAACAAGTCATTTGCATATAAGTTATTATATGAACTAACACTTTCATACAAAGTATGCTCAATCAGGGACTGTGATAGCTAGGATGAGATTTCTTATGGAGCCTATGGTATGTCATGTGGGACATGAGGTGGATTGTTTATGTTGAACAGGGTGGAATGCCATGTGGAACAGGGTGGAATGCCATGTGGGACATGGGTTGGGATGCCACAAGTAACACGGTGTGACATAGGTCAGGATGCCATGTGTGACATAGGATAGGAGGGCTATGTGGGACATAGAGTAGGAGGCCATGGGGACATGGGATGTGATGCCATGTGGGACAAAAATAAGGATGTCATTGGCACATTGGAAGGGACACCATGTGGAACATATGGTGGGATTCAATGTGGGACATAAGGTGTGATCATCAGATGGGAAGCCACTGATGCAGGACATCAGGTGGGAAGCCACTGATGCGGGACATAGGGAGAGATGCCATGTGGGACACAGGGTGGGATGCCATGTGGGACACAGGGAGGGATGCCATGTGGGACATAGGGAGGGATGTCATGTGGTACATATGGTTGGATTAATGTGGGACGGGGTGGGATGCCATGTGGGTCATAGGGTTGGATGCCATGTGGGACATATGGTGGAATACCATGTGAGACATACTTTATGGTGGAATGCCATATGGGAGATATAGTGGAATGTCATGTGGAACAAGGCATGGGATAGGATGTCATGTGGGACATGGAGTGGGATATAATTTATGCAGGCCCTGGGGTGGGGAGTGGTGGGGATGGGAGTGGTGGGATGGTAGTGGTGGGGTGTGAGTGATGGGGATTGAGTGGTGGGGGTGTGAGTTGTGGGGGTGTGAGTGGTGGGGCTGTGAGTGGTGGAGGTGGGTTGGGAGTGGTGGTATGGGAGTGCTGGGGGTGGAGGCGGGAGTGGTGGGGTGGGGATGGGAGTGGTGGAGGTGGGAATAGTGGTGGGAGTGGGAGGGAGTAGTGAGAGTGGTAGTATGTATCATCCCCCCTCCCCCCTCCCCTTTTAAAAAAGTGAGGATGATTTATATCCTCCTATCCCTAATCCCCCTTGGATTTTTGTCAATGACTTTTGGAAGTTTGTAAACCCATTAAACATCTTAAGTTCTTCATAGCCAGCTTGAGAAGTTTTACTTGATTTATAGCTCAAAGGGAAATAAGATGCAAGCAATGTTTTTACCCATATTTGTACCAATTAAATTAAGTACTTGAAGATAATTTATGGTTCAGCCTGAGACACAAGGTCTGGCTGGTTCTGCTGTTAGATCCAGATCAATATGCACCTGATTAAGGATGGGATGATGTAACACATGTCCTGAACATATGTTCACCATGATTTACTGATAATTGTTGTTTCATGACTTAAGGAAGCCTTTGTGGAGCAGGATGTTGTAGGAGTTCTTCTGATACCAATGAGCTGTTAGATGTTTTTGTAAGGAAATACAATTATGCCAAAGTGATAACTTTGTCCAGTTTCCTGCTGATTGAGATGCCATTACATACTTTGATGCTGATTGAGATGTCATCACATACTTTGATGCTGATTGAGATGCCATCACATACTTTGATGCTGATTGAGATGCCATCACATACTTTCCTTCCAATTTTTGTGGCAGAGGACATAGGCAGGATTTATTTTGGGGGAGCAAAGGGGCAAATTCCACACCCCCACTTCTTTTCCAAATTTGTATCTTTTGTTTGGTAATTTTTTTATATCTCGCTTGATTTTGCCCCCAACACTTCGGATTTTACCCCTGCCTATTGTCGAGGATTGAATTTTTTTTTTTTTTATTATAGAATTTTGCATATCAAAACTGGAAGGTTCATAAAGCTGTAATTGACTAACTTTCAATCAGTTGGGATGCATAGTGGCTTAAATTGATTTTTGAACAGCATAGCTTATGTTATTCCATATAACTCTTGTATTAACCTCTCTGCAACCTACAGCATAATGACACCCAAACAACAACAAACCTGTCAGTGACATTCATTCATTTTTCTTTGGGTGTGAAAGTTGATTGCAGGATAAAATTGACACAATTTAGATAATTTGGGAAAACATGAGCAGTGATTATACAAGTAATTTGAAGCAATGTAAGTGTGACTGAGCAGCACAATCTTGAATCTATTGAATCCTTAAGTGGTTGCAAAAATTTGAAAAAGTATTAAGAAATGCAGAGGCTTTACTGTACATTCTTAGATCTCATCAGGCTTTACTATACATTCTTAGATCTTATCAGGCTTTACCATACATTTTTAGATCTCATCAGGCTTTACATTACTTTCATAGATCTCATCAGGCTTTACCATACATTCTTAGATCTCATCAGGCTTTACCTTACTTCCATAGATCTCATCAGGCTTAACCATACATTTGATAGTTGTCATTGTAAGCTAAGTCTTTTATATTGTTAGGCTTTGTTATTTTAAAAATTGATCAGTTCTTTACTAACTCTGGGCGTCTGATTTTTTTTTTTGTGGTGGTGGTGGTGTTAGCTTGGAATTTTTATGGAGTGATTCGACCCTTCTTAGCCCGTCATCTTGTCATGTTATGTTAGGTTAACTATAATGTGCTTTCCAGTAACTAGTGTCCTTTATTGTATGCCCAAATATTACCTTTTTGGTTCTGATGCGGTAGCATCATTCAGGAACCTATGCCTTCACATAAAAATACCTTATTTGGATACAGACCAGATGTGGTATCTCAGATTCATATATATTTCTTACCATCATCTGAGGACTGGAAAGGGGCCTGCACTTCAATCAGTATCAATCAGATCAGGATAATTAGTAACTCTGTTCCAAGCCATTGTGTAACTCATTGACGCATGTAATATTATAAGTATTTATTTGAAATATGTTGACAATAGCAAAGATGATGTGACATCTTTTTATCTTAAAAACTTATGACTGAAATAAGATGTTGAAAAAGTTTTCATACAATTTTGGTTCTTGTCCTCTGGCATACAAGATGGACAGTCTGACTGACCAGAGAGCTGCTAACTGGTCTGACCAAAACTTCTGGTTAGGCTGACCACAAAACTAATCTGTTCCCTGATGCAGCAAGATTGATTTAAATCACTCTTCATGTGTTTCTCAGCTGTACAAGCAAGCCAGGGGCAATGTTTGTTACCAGTGATGATAGCAGCCATTCCAAGCTGTTGTTTGAATTTTTCTTTGATATGATTAGAACGAGCTAAGCAAGACCATTGAGTTGTAGGAGACCCATGATGCACTTGGTTTAGTGGGGATTGGGTGCTTACCTCAGAGGCTTCAATAGATCAGATGTCGGTTTTGTCATATCAAATCTTCAGCCGGAAGAATAAGGAATACACAAAAAAAAAAGTCATTAACGATAAGCCATCATTATAGCTTATTCAAAGTTTTATTCAGCAAGTTAATCATTTTTGGTTCCGATGCGATAGCATCAGGAACCTATCCAGTCAAGATGTCGTGCATATGTGTGTGTGTACTTGTATCTGGTGGAAACCATGGAGTAAAGTCTGAATACACACCTTCTAACTGTGGACACACCGACAACCGTGGGCGTCCACAGTTTGTTTTTTATTCAATTCCTGACATTCATCTTGGCCCCCACAAGTTTCCGTATCATTCTGATCCTTAGTCCACATTTACCCGGTTTGATTCAGATTTGTTATACACAAAAGTGTTTGGTCTTTACTATCCTACACAAATTTTGTTTTGCTGGTTAAAAGCGTGTGTCCACGATTACGCGGTAAAATGCGGAATGTAACACACACACGATACTAGGATTCTCGAGCATATACCGTAAAGTCTTTTGAATGGAAGATACAGTTTACAGTAATTTGGCAGGTAATAGTTTTAAGTTGTTTGGTATTTTTATTTAACTCATGAATCGGTACTCTTTTTGAAGGAATTTCTATCAATCATAAATCTGCGCAAAAAATAACAGATTAAGATCACATCTTTATTTTTCTATAGTTGGGCCCTGTTGTGTTTCATTTATATCATTCAATATAGAATAACAGTTGAATGGTTATGAAGCAAGCAACATAGTACAAAATAGAAATATACTTAAATACATCAACATTTAGAACACATCGCTATTCTGATTAACTATCTTCACTTTAAAAGTTTGAGTAAACATTACACTTAACATTATATGGGAGGGGGGGGGGGGGCTATATTGCTAGCGTGGACATTACACTTTACGTTCAATTTGTGGGGCTGCACTGAAATTGTGGAAATAACACTGCACAGTCAATTTGTTGTTCTATACTGAAACCATGGACATAACACTTCACGTTCAATTGGTGGGGCTACATTGAAACCAGTGACATAACACTACATAGTCAATTTGTGGGGCTGCATTACAATCGTGGACATATCACTTTACAGTCAAATTGTGGGGCTGCATTGAAATTGTGGACATTGAGCTATTCCATACAATTTGTGGCACTGCAATGTAACCGTGGACATTGAGCTATTCCATACAATTTGTGGGGCTGCAATGTAACCGTGGACATTGCGCTATTCCATACAATTTGTGGGGCTGCAATGTAACCGTGGACATTGAGCTAATCCATACAATTTGTGGGGCTGCAATGTAACCGTGGACATTGCGCTATTCCATACAATTTGTGGGGCTGCAATGTAACCGTGGACATTGAACTATTCCATACAATTTGTGGCGCTGCATTGAAACCATGGACATTGAGCTATTCCATACAATTTGTGGCGCTGCAATGTAACCGTGGACATTGAGCAATTCCATACAATTTGTGGGGCTGCAATGTAACCGTGGACATTGCGCTATTCCGTTCAATTTGTGGCGCTGCAATGTAACCGTGGACATTGAGCTATTCTGTACAATTTGTGGCGCTGCAATGTAACCGTGGACATTGAGCTATTCCATACAATTTGTGGCGCTGCAATGTAACCGTGGACATTGCGCTATTCCATACAATTTGTGGGGCTGTAATGTAACCGTGGACATTGAGCTATTCCATACAATTTGTGGGGCTGCAATGTAACCGTGGACATTGCGCTATTCCGTTCAATTTGTAGCGCTGCATTGAAACCGTGGACATTGAGCTATTCCATACAATTTGTGGGGCTGCAATGTAACCGTGGACATTGCGCTATTCCATACAATTTATGGTGCTGCATTGCAACCGTGGACATTGCGCTATACTATTCAATTTGTGGCGCTGCATTGAAACTATGGACATTGCGCTATTCCATTCAATTTGCGGCGCTGCATTGTAACTGTGGACATTGCGCTATTCCGTACAATTTGTGGTGCTGCATTGCAACCATGGACATTGCGCTATACCATACAATTTGTGGTGCTGCATTGTAACCATGGACATTGCGCTATTCCATACAATTTGTGGTGCTGCATTGTAACCGTGGACATTGCGCTATTCCATACAATTTGTGGCGCTGCATTGTAACCGTGGACATTGCGCTATTCCATACAATTTGTGGCGCTGCATTGTAACCATGGACATTGCGCTATTCCATACAATTTGTGGTGCTGCATTGTAACCATGGACATTGGGCTATTCCATACAATTTGTGGCGCTGCATTGTAACCGTGGACATTGTGCTATTCCATACAATTTGTGGCGCTGCATTTTGACCATGGACATTGCGCTATTCCATACAATTTGTGGTGCTGCATTGTAACCGTGGACATTGCGCTATTCCATACAATTTGTGGCGCTGCATTGTAACCATGGACATTGCGCTATTCCATACAATTTGTGGGGTTGCATTGTAACCATGGACATTGCGCTATTCCATACAATTTGTGGCGTTGCATTGTAACCATGGACATTGCGCTATTCCATACAATTTGTGGTGCTGCATTGTAACCGTGGACATTGCGCTATACCATACAATTTGTGGCGCTGCATTGTAACCATGGACATAACACTTCACAGTCAATTTGTGGCGCTGCATTGTAACCGTAGACATTGCGCTATTCCATACTATTTGTGGCGCTGCATTGTAACCGTGGACATTGCACTATTCCATTTAATTTGTGGCGCTGCATTGCAACCGTAGACATTGCGCTATACCATACAATTTGTGGCGCTGCATTGAAACCGTGGTAATTACACTATATAATTAAGTGAAACGTCCACGGTTAGCAGCGTATTACCAGGTGTGTTCATGCATGTGTCATATTGTACTACTACAATGTATTTCTCCTATTACCAGGCGTGTTCATGCATGTGTCATATTGTAGTACTACAATGTATTTCTCCACTGATTACACTGATACTAGTACAGTTAGCTGGTACATTGCCAACTAAGACGAGACAAGAAGATGCAGTTCATAAAATGGCAGCTGGTAAGTCATTCATTTTATTCATATTTTGATCGATCGAGGACACATTTTATCTCTTAACATACAAAAAGTAATTACACTGGCCAATAGTAGGAATAACGAATGATATGTTCACTAGATATTTGCATTTGTTATTTAGAACTAACATTAGGCCTTCCTTATGTAGGCTAATAACAGTGAGTTAGCCTAATGTTACAATGCTAGACCCGAGCCTAATGTTATAAATTCAAGTTCCACCTCCTAACGTGGTGAATGTAGTTGTCAGCATATGATACTGGACATACTGGTAGCCTGTAAGGCTAAATCATTCTGAGAATCTTAATTGTTAACCATTATATAATTAAAGAATAATGCTAAGAATAATGTGTACTAGTGGTGTGTTAAGAGGGGGAGGCTTATTTTCATAAGAATATGTTCCGTGTAACAATATGGCCAAAGCTGCTAAAAATTAGGAGAAATAGCTGATGACGGTTGTTTTTTTTTTGTTTTTTAAAGTTTCAGACGTTCAGTATATTTAGGAGTTAAATTATCTTTTATAAGCCTAAATATTATTTCTCATGATTCTTGTAGTTAGGCAAAAAGTCAGAACTTGCCCCTCTTGCTGTTGAAGGTGGATACGCCACTGTGTTTGACCATCCAAACTTTAATATGATTCTTAGATTTATGAAATCATATATGAAGCAGTATAGGGAACATAAAACATTTTGTTTTGCAGTGAAGGGTAGTCTGTTTAATTCATGGTATTAATTTTCAACATGTTGATATTTTGATACTAATAATTTATTATTGAAATTTTAATATTTTTTTTGGAATCAAAAGGCCCGATCATCAGTGGTAGTGCTACGGAGGGCATGTGGGGGTTCTCCCCCACGGTATCGCTTGGCCTCACTTCCCCCTAATTTTTTTTGGTAAAAGTGACATTTTGTCGGAGACAAATTGCAATGGTAAGTTACAGCATTGTAGTGTTAAGAATTTCAGATGCTGCTAGTCCCCTCCCTCCATCTTCTGGAGTGTAGGGCCACCAAGGGGGCAAAGATATGGGCAATGTTTAGATGGTCTCCAACCCAAGATCGCTGTTATGATGATGTCAGAAAACACTTGATATTGTTAGCAAATTTTCAAGGAATATTTTCATGTTTTTAGCCTAAGATACTGTACTTTATAGAGATAACTTACATAATGTTTTCGGTAACCACTTCAGGGAATAGTCTTGAACAAAATCCAACACATTGGTTAAGCATATTACATGTTTATGAATGGATATATACGTCTGTAGAGGTGCCTTTAATAAGGTCTATGTAGAAATACGTCTGTAGAGGTGCCTTTAATAAGGTGTATGTAGAAATACATCTGTAGAGGTGCCTTTAATAAGGTCTATGTAGAAATATGTCTTTAGAGGTGCCTTTAATAAGGTCTATGTAGAAGTACGTCTATAGAGGTGCCTGTAATAAGGTCTATGTAGAAATCTCATGATCATATGTAGAATCATGATAAACTCTTCTTCTAATGAACACTTTTATTATGTGGGGTTTGGTATAACAATGATGTCCCTCACACAAATGAAAGGAACTGATTCAATTTAATGAATATTTGTCAAAAAGAAAAATGGATTCTTCCTCGCTCATCCCAAAAAGTGAAACAGATAACTACCTCAACCAACAACACCAACGACAAAGAAATCATTGTAATGACGAAAAGTAATGACGCTGGTACAAGAAAATGGGACGAGGTTAGCTACTGCATAATTTGTCAGTTACCCCAAAAGAAACTTCCCAGACATTTTGATTATGTGCGTCACAGAAATGCTTGTTCAGGAATTGGAATCAGAAAAAAGATACACTAAAAAAGTTGACCAAATTACGAAATAAGAGGAAACCACTTACATAACGTTGATGTTCTAAGAGAAGGCAGTGGCACATTAATTGTTGTATACAGGCCATCAGCATTAAACTGATCACAGCAGCTATGTTTCCTGCATATATTGCTTGGGATACTTTTCTTGCAGGGAGTTGTACAAACATAGATGTCCTCTTAAGCCAGACAAGGAGATCGAAGACGGTGAAAACGAGGAAAAGAAAAACAAGACCAAAAGTGTGCTACAAAGCAGACTGAATGGCAAAAGTTTATTTGCTACATTCAGGAATGATTGTCAAAAGTTTATTTGCTACATTGAAGAATGATGCTGTTGCCCATGTAATTAAAAGTGATGATCTGATAATACAACTGGCCGGGAGGATCTTAAACAGATCAGGACATGATGTTGATCAGCATGGACATATTCGCACAAAGTTGAGAGAAATTGGCAGGTTGTTAATACAACCTAAGCATGACACAAAAGATGCAAATGTGACTTTAACGTCCTTTATCTGCCAGGCAAAATATTCGATGGTGCTTAGTGCAGCACAAAAGCCTGTGTTAATTTGCTAAAGGGAAATGCTCTTCTACAAGGCGACGAAGAGTTGGAGCGAAACTCTCACAACTTTAGGGAGCTATATGAAATGACTTGGACAGAGGATGCGTTAACGTTATTCTATTCAACCAAAGGCGACGGAGAAGTTTTCCAAAATAAAAACAAAAGACTACACAGAAAACTGCACGCAAAGTTTATCAAATGTCATCAACACCGGATTGACAAAATGTGAGGAGGTTCTTGGTCAGAAGTTTTGGAGGTTGGAAATCATAGGTAAATGGGGAAGAACTGTACCAGTTCTTCTCTCTTCTGAAGTCAAAAGCGCCATCGATATGATATGCTGATAGAATGTAGTGCAGTAGTAGGTGTTTGTCCAAACAACGAATATCTATTCCCTAGAAGGCCACATCAGAGGTTCCGATTGCTTCAGGGATTTAGCTGATGATTGTGGGGCACAACACCCAGAAAACTTATGATCTACCCTTCTGCGTAAACACATCGCTACAATATCACAAATAATGAACCTAAAGACAAATGAGTTAGATATCCTTGCTTTATTCCTTGGCCGTGATATTCTGTTAGAAAAAAAAATCCAAATGACGAAAGTTAGCAAGCTTTTATTGGCTGTGGATGAAGGATCTATTGAGGGCATCACTGGATAAAACCTATAATACATATTACAACATTTTTCATTTTGAAATTATGATTTGAAAACATTGATATAACCATATATGGAACAAAAGTCGATTTTAACATGAAGATAATTCCTTTATATATGTTATATCCAACAGAGATACCCTTGGATGAAAACTTAAGTGATAGTGATGGTGGGGACACTGATGATGATTACCTACTTGTAGAAATCTCCCTTGTGTTGAGAAGGTAAAAACTGATTTGTATTTATATTTTCCCATTTTTATTAATAAAAGCAATACCACAAGAGATGATTAACTATTTCCTGAATACAAGCAAACCAGTAGACAATAATGTGCATATTGTAACCACCCTGAATGGAACTTCTACAACCAATGTAGATATATTGGATTACTTTCCCAAAGCTTCCCTTGCTCCCCACAACTCAATTGCTGAGTTTTTCCAGAAAAATCCTCCGAATAAAATATCTCCTTCCTTCATCTTGCTTCCCTCTACAACCATATTTAATTCTCCTCTTCCACCCCCTCTCTACTTTGTTTTTGTTTCACGCATGCACCTCCTCTCTCGATCACAGCTTTCTGACTTTTGTTCTTGAATTTTCTCTCATTCTTCCCTGTTTTCTTTCCTTCCTACCTCTAAAATGATCTGACCGCTCAGGCACAATTTGACCCTCGTTGTCGTGGTGCCGTTGAGACCTCATCAAACAAACAAACAAACTTTGCCTATGCTGAACCTTATCATTTGTCAGTGACTACAAATTTCTTTTCTTAGCTTAATCATTTTATTTCAGATTTGACCAATTATTCATATTATTTTGTCCTACAGCTACAGTATAGATTAAATGGAATGACAAAAAAAGAAACTATGTACAGAAAAGGTCATGTGTTTCTTTGAGTTTTATCATGCTCTTCTTACACAGATGTAATATTGGAACAAACCAAACATGCAAAAACGAAACCCAGGAAGAGGTATTGGAGTGAAGCAGAAGTAAGAGCAGTTATGAAGCATCTAGGAAAATACATATACAAAAACAGCATTGCAGGCAGAGGACACACAGAAGAATGCCAAAGAAAGGAAGCAGAAGCACTGCAAGCAGATCACGGCAAAAATAAAGGATTGTTGCCTAAATAAAATCCTTACAATCTCCAAACAAAGTACCATGTAAACCAAACATGTAAATAAAATTCAGGCACTCGAAGAAAGACCGGGTTTATCATTTCGATATGATTTAGAAAAGTGGAAATTATCAAACAATGCTTTAAGTTGCCAATTTTGTTTTGTTTCTAGCAAAAATTGAAATTGTTTAATTTTGTTTTCAGATGTTGCAGAATATTTTGTAATGAATAACAGTGTCCAATCTTCATAAAGCATAATCAAACGTTTGTTGAAACATGAATAAAAATTATAAAAAGAAGATAGGGTGTTTTGATCTCTCAGGAAACTTTTCAAATTTGTACATTTCTATTCGCCTGTTTGCAGAGATGTAACAAAAAAAAAAGGTTTTAAATTCAATAATCATGTGTTATGCATAGATCACAATGAAAAGCAGTGTTTTAGAATTCCAAAGGCTGATCACTTTATGAAAATTTATGTTTGAACATTTTCATATTTTACTATGTCACCAAGTTTATCAGAAGCATTAATATAAAGAAATTTTAACAGTTTTGTTTATTCAATAAAGAAAAGAATATCACAAAAATGAAATGAAATAATGTGAATCGTCTGTAAAACAACAAATATGACAGTTAGAGCATTCATTTCTAGAAAATTACAAGAAAAGTTAAGTTTTATCATTACATGGAAAATAAGAAAACATTTTATAACAATCAGGGTTTCGGAAATCATAATCATAACCTTGTGTATAATAAATAGCATATAAATAGCATAAATGTGCATATATATATATAATATGGCAAATCATTGATTCATGGCTTTATATAAAAAATCGTCGGAACAAAGCATTGGCATGGAAATAAGACAATGTCTAAACAAATTCGAAAGATGCTTTCCAAAATTTAAGCATACAAAGCAAAAGAGAAACACATTGGAAATTTAAAGGTATAGAAGTACAATAGAGGTCTTTAAAGATCAATTACCGATTTTCGAAGGTATAAAATCATCTTTTATGTCAAATATTCTGGTCATGGAAATTTATTTTGAAGGCTGTTTTGATTCTATTTTGTTACTAGATTAAAAGGTAGCTTTTTATATCTGCTATAACAGAGGTTAGCTTTGCTACTCTGGGAAGTACAACCCTCAATTCAGTGGTGTAAAAGTAAATAAAGTTGATGGGGTGGGATGTTACTGGCCAATATATTAACGTTTAAAATAAGACAAACATACATTTTCCGAAATGGAGGGGGTGGCAGAGGGGGGGCAGTCCAGCCCTTGAAAAAGTAGAGGCTGAAGAAAAAAAAATCAAAAACAATATGCTATGTTTAAACAAGGTGTGATAAGGTCACAAACTGGACAACATTGCCAAAGTTGCATTTCTTGTGTAATATGTAGTTATTGATTGGTTTTACAAGTAATACCTTCTTTTGTTTGAATATTAAGTTATTCCTGTTACTGCATTCAAATTTACACTTGTTTTTGTTTTTCTTAAAGTAAGTGAATGAGGGTCATGTCAGTAGCATTTTTGGGCATTGTGGGATGACTGTTATAGATAGTTCAGCAGATAGGTATGAAACAATTGAAAGCAGCCGCCATCTTGGTTGATGGATAGATTTGCGAAGCTCCTATAGATAATAATATCACTAAGGAGTAAGGATGTTTATTATAGTGCGTGCCAAATTTCATGCTTGTATCATGAAAATACCAAATAGCAAAAATTGGCAAAATACCTCCAGATAGTGGCCATTTTGAAAAATGACTGCCATTTTGGTTAAGGGAAAATTCTACGATCACCCTATAACTAGCACCATTCCATCGTTTTTACCATTTTTCATGCTTGTACTGTATCATGCAGTGCACAATGTAAATACCTTTCTGCTGGACTAGTCGGCATCTTCCTGTTGCAATTCAACTATTGCTAGGAGTACAGGAACGTATTGTTCACCGTTTAGAAAAATGTGATGTTTTGTACTTCCTGGAGCACATTTTTGTTGCTCCTGGTGTATATAAAAGATGTCAAAATCGATGTTTACAAAAAGCATGATATGTATCCCAGGATAAGGTGCCTCACCAATGGCAGTCTGCTATGATAACGGTAGTTATTATTACATCAGTAGTTTTATTTCTTGTTAGTGTTGAAAAGTTGTTTTTGAATTTTATGAGTAAACCTTTTTTTGTTATAAAGCACTCACTATTTTCTTGAGTTTTTTCTTCATCAGCAAATTTTCTTCACCATTGTTCAACTAAATATGATGATTAAATACTATATTGTATTTTGCAAACTTTAAATGTAGCAAACCAACTTTTGCTTGTGTGACCACCGTTTTAATCCAACTCCACAAGTGAAGTGTTAATTGTTATGTCCAGGGTTTGAATGCAGCACCACAATAAAGTAAGCTTCACGAATTAAGTGTAAGGTTCTCCCAGCTTCAATACAGCCCCACGAATTAATCACAAGGTGTAATGTCCACATTTCCAATGTAGCCCTACGAATTAAGCATAACATGTTTAATGTCCACGGTTTGAATACAGCCCCACATATCCAATTTCAAGTGTAATATCCACGGTTTGAATGCAGCCCCACAAATCTTATATGAAGTGTAATGTCCACGATTGAAATGTAGCCCCACAAGTTAATAATAAGCGTCATGTCCACGTTTCCAATGTAGCCCAAGGAATTAAGAATAAGGTGTAATGTCCATGTTTCCAATGTAGCCCAACGAATTGAAAATAAGGTGTAATGTCCACGGTTTCAATGCAACCCCAAAAATTGAATGCTAAGTATGTTTACTGTTTTAATGCAGGCCATCAAGTTAAAAATTGTTAAGTGTAATATCCACAATTTGAATGCAGCCCCATGAATGAAGTGTAAGGTATGTTATGCCCACAGCTCAGTGCATCCAAACACATTAGGGTTTGTATAGCGGTTCACAGTATCAGTATTATATGTCATGCACCATGTCAAGTATCATGATACATTCATGGTTTCAATTCGGCCTAGAAGACTGCAAAAGGTATTTAAATGCAGTAAATTAATCCTTTTTAGAAAGATTACAAGATTAAAGGTTTTTTATAATCTACAATTTTGCACCAAACATCTATCTAATGAATCTAAGATAACAACCCTTTTCGATGCAATCGACCACCTAAGTTACAGATGACAAATAGACAGACAGAGCCTTAATACGTATGTCCACATTTCCAATGGAACTCTCCAAAAATGTCCACGGTACCATTGCAAAATAACAAATTACGTCCACAATTTAATAGGAAATTTTGGATACAAGAATTAGGTGCGTATGTCCTCAATTTCAATTTATCATATAAAGTTCAGTATTTTGAAAAAATAATTTGTTTTTAGAAAAGGTTTATGCATTTTTGCATGGAGCCTTGTATATATATATATTGATCCGTTGAGATATCCAGGCAATGCAAAATTTCAACGGAATAATGCTCACAGAACAAGTCCATGTTTTGTCTCTCTGCGATTTTCACCAGATACACATAGGCGTGTGTGTGTGATGCTTTGCTTGTAATTACGATATCTCAGCAACAATACAGTGGATTCAAGTCATATTTGGCACACTGATAGCCCCTGGTTTAAAGATGTTGCCTAATGCTTTTGATGGTGATGTCATGCATATTAATGAGTAAGCAGGGCTTAATGTGAAAATCTTGAAATGTTCATATTTTAACAACCCCATGTCTGTTTTGTTTCATATTTGGTGTAATTATGATGTTAGCTGGTGTGTACATGTTTATGATGAAAAAACATTGAATTTTATCAATATGCATAGTGGGCGGGGCTTAGTCTGATTTTGCTGAAAAGAGCTTGTAAAAACTGTTTCTCAAGAACGGTAAACTGGATTCATGTATTTGGTACACAGATAGCCCATGGTCTGTAGATGTGCCCTATTGTTTTTGGTGTTGATATCATGCATATTAATGAGTAGGCAGGGCTTAGTGTAACAAAATTGACAATCACATGTCTGTTTTGTTTCATATTTGTCATAACAATGATGATATTGTAGGTAGTGTGTTTGTGTTCATTGTATGAAAATGTTGACTTTCGTTAATATGTGAAGTGGGCAGGGCTTAATATGATTTTGTAAACAAAAAGCCTGTAAACACGATATCTTAAAAACTATAAACTTGATTCACATCATGTGTGGTCCACAGATTTCATGCATATTGATAAGTGGGCATGAAAATTTAGAAAAAGTGATAAATGAGTTAGTATATGTCCGTTTTGCATCATATTGGGCATGATAATGTTGTTGCTTATTGTGTACATGCTTATATTATTAACATATGTCATTAATATGCATGGTAGGCGTGGCTTAATGTGAAAGTGCTAAAGGATGTAAACACCATACTGTATCTCATGAAGAGTAAATCGGATATATGCCATATGTTGAACACAGATAAGTGATGGTCTGTATACATGTTCTAAGGCTGTGGTAGTGATGTCATGAATATTAATGAGTAGGTGGAGCTTACTGACAAATTCAAATAGGATAATTTTTGCATCATACTTGCTATGATAATGTTATTAATTATTATGCAAATGATAATGTTGTCAACATCTTTATTGATCTGCATGGTGGGTGTGGCTTATGAATAGATATCCTGGAACAAATTTTTCATGATATGTAATGACAAGACAGTTAATCCAAATTTTGCAAATCAATCAGCGTATAAAAAAGCATCGAAACCACAAAATCTTTTGGTTCTGGTTAAGTTTTGTTGCCATAAATGTCTTTGAAATTGATTGTATTGCCTCAAAGGAAAGTTAAAATTGCCACACTGTTAGCAGTTTTTATGACTCATAATCATTTATTAATGTCATTTGTTTTTTAACTGCAATTATGTTTTTTGATGAAAGATTAAAGTTTGCTATCTCTGTTTTCTTCACTTTTTATTGCTATTAGAGACAGTGATTCTTGAAAATGATTTTTGCCTTTTTCTGCCTCATATTGGCTTTAAAATTGTCTAATGTAAGGAGATGTGTCATGATGGGTCCAAGTCCAAAAGTTAGTTTGCTCCTATTAAAAATTGTATTTAGTACCTAACATTGACATCTTCATTTCTTTTCCATTTTTCACTGTCATGTTCGAAACATGCTGTGAAAGTCCTAAAAATACCTCTATACTTCTGCTAATCTAAGTTTTCTTTGTTTTGTGTCAAACAAACCTACATTTGCTTTCCTACAAAACTCTGCCTGGAAAATCAATGACAGCTTCAGTCACAAGATTGAAAACAACCCTTGACTATTTTGACTTGTCTCTTAGCAACTGTATCTATGGTGGGTATTGAATTGAAGACAGATATGTCTCAAAAGATTGGATTTTACCAAATTTTAGAAAGAAATTGTTAATTTGATAATAGATTGAGGTTTTCTTTTGTTACAAATATTCATTGCTATGTGGAGGCCCTTCAGGAAGTAAAGTAGTAAAGTAGTGTGCAGTGCGGAAGTGAATCTTTGTTTGAAAATTTTTAAGGTTTCGGCTGGACATACTCTTATTAAAGGGGAGGGGTTGGTTTTCTTGTTTCCAGCAGTATCAACTAAGTGTTTATAAAAAAGGACTCGTGTAAATTGAACTTACGTTGACCTCTCCCTCCAAAATGATTCAATATATTGCAGACCATTGCCCAAGTTGGGGTAGGATATAAATGAAGCAATAAGAAGATTGTATGAATTGTGCAGTAGAATGGCAATATGTAAAACTAGTGGACTTAGCCGTATTATTATTGAGGTCAAGTATGGGGAGCTAGATATGAACAAATCAGTTTTCTTTTCATGATTTGAGGTGGTAGCCAGGGTAGGGTGACTTGTTATTCTTCATTTTTCATCTTTTCAAATTTTCATCAAATATGTTCAAAACTAAGTCCTCATTCTTTTCCTTTTCTTGTTTGTATATATTCGCTTCATAGAATTTTTGTTAGGGTGTGGAACCAACTTAGTCTTTCTTATTTCCTTGATATATTACTTCCTGCCCAGCTAGAAAATGAAACTAGAAAGAAATTATTTTTTGAGTATAAAGAAGCATGATGCATAGTGGGACGGACTGCATGATTGAGCAAGAGAGAAATCTGTACTCTTGTACAATTATTCACTGTGTGAATAATTGATGATGCAGCGATGATATATTACTGATAAGGGTTCAGTAGATTTAATGATGCATGCTGAAGATGGATGGTTATGAATCTTGAGCATTAACTTGTCACGGCCAGCGAATGTGACGTTCTTCGTACAGCTGGTGGTAGTGTTGGCATTGTCTACCATGACGCTTTTACTTCATACAGCTGGTGGTAGTGTTGGCGTTGTCTACCATGACGCTTTTACTTCATAGAGCTGGTGATAGTGTTGGCGTTGTTTACCATGGCGCTCTTACTTTATAGAGCTGGTGGTAGTGTTAGCGTTGTTTACCATGGCGCTCTTACTTCATACAGCTGGTGGTAGTGTTGGCGTTGTCTACCATGACGCTTTTACTTCATAGAGCTGGTGATAGTGTTGGCGTTGTTTACCATGGCGCTCTTACTTTATAGAGCTGGTGGTAGTGTTGGCGTTGTTTACCATGGTGCTCTTACTTCATACAGCTGGTGGTAGTGTTGGCATTGTCTACCATGACGCTCTTACTTCATAGAGCTGGTGGTAGTGTTAGCGTTGTTTACCATGGCGCTCTTACTTCATAGAGCTGGTGGTAGTGTTAGCGTTGTTTACCATGGCGCTCTTACTTCATAGAGCTGGTGGTAGTGTTAGCGTTGTTTACCATGGCGCTCTTACTTCATACAGCTGGTGGTAGTGTTGGCATTGTCTACCATGACGCTCTTACTTCATAGAGCTGGTGGTAGTGTTAGCGTTGTTTACCATGGCGCTCTTACTTCATAGAGCTGGTGGTAGTGTTAGCGTTGTTTACCATGGCGCTCTTACTTCATAGAGCTGGTGGTAGTGTTAGCGTTGTTTACCATGGCGCTCTTACTTCATACAGCTGGTGGTAGTGTTGGCATTGTCTACCATGACGCTCTTACTTCATAGAGCTGGTGGTAGTGTTGGCGTTGTTTACCATGGCGCTCTTACTTCATAGAGCTGGTGGTAGTGTTAGCGTTGTTTACCATGGTGCTCTTACTTCATAGAGCCGGTGGTAGTGTTGGCATTATTTATAATGGCGCTCTTACTTCAAACAGCTGGAGGTAGTGTTAGCATTGTTTGGCATTGTCTACTGAGATGCTCTTGCTTGAAACTGGTGGTAGTGTTGGTGTTGTCTACCATGACGCTCTTACTTCAAACAGCTGGTGGTAGTATTGGTGTTGCTTACCATGGCGCTCTTACTTCATTGTAAATGAACCAAAAGAAATTGTTGTTTATTGAAAAAACCTTTCCAAAAATAAAAATAGGTGCGGAAAAGGAGAAACAAATTAGTTTGCAGTGTCCTCTATGATAAATTGTTAACTTGATTTGTTCATAAATCAATTAAAGCATGTGATGATTTAGTGTTAACAGTGATTCACCATGATTCTATGAAAAACAACTAATTAGATTTTGTTTTAAATACTGTAGTTGTTTACCAAATAGTAGCGATCCCAGCTTTTGTGGTTCTTGGAATTGGTAGCTGTTGTTCCAAACAATTGTGCTGTTCCCATGTATGAAGGTCTCTTGAAACTATGGTAAAGACCATGAAATTGATAGGAATGCCAGGAAGGATCTACCAAGGGGATGTTCATATTTCCTGTCATCATCACTCATGGTCAAATGAGATATGCCGCATATCAAAAGTTTCAATTTATAAATGCTGAATTACTGTCTTTGTTGCAAATGTTGCACGTGAACATAGAATTCTTGCAAAAGTTGATTTCTTAAACTATATAATTCTTATGTAATTTATTTGCTAGACTAGGACATTTAAGTCTTGTTATGAAATTGAGGACTTGGTTAATTAAGATACAAGTGCTCTTGTGATACTAGTCTGCAATTAATTTTTTTGGTATTTAAGGCAAAAAAACTTAACCCACAGAAGAAGAAGAAAAGGATTAACTCCATGGTATAAGACCAACACATAATGAACCAATGTCAGCTCAAAGATTAGTCAACCAAGTAAAGGGGTAAATATGTAATCAAAAAGTGAAGATTATGATCTATCTAGTTTTCTTGTACAGAAAGATAATTTAAATCTGATTTATTCAGACACTTGGCAGAAATGACAAAAAGCAAAGGAATTCAAGTTCATTGGCAGCAAATGCCACAACCTTTATTATAAAAATTGGCAACACCTGCCACAAAAAACAAATACCCCTTTGGCAGAACCTGCCACAAAATACAAACTTGTGAAATGATGGCTAATTTACATGCCAAAATGATGGCAAAATGATGGCCAAATACATGCCAAAATGATGTCGAAACCAGCCAAAATGATGGCCAATTATATGCCAAAATGATGGCCAAATATATGCCAAAATGATAGCGAAAGTGCCTACTGGGCTAAAACCCATGGCCTGGCCCATGAGATATAAATATAAGAAACAATTGCTCCCTGATGCTAAATCGCTGCGAGCATATGATATCTCATACCTATAATAGCATGAGTAATAGGTAAAATATGCCACAATTTTAAGAAACAAAGCCAAACAAGAAAGCAATTCATGGAGTTGCCGATCTCAACAATAGCTAACAAAGTTATTATAGCTCTGTGACTTTTGGCTCAGAAATGTACAAATTAGTATATTATTACCCTCTAAAATCACATATTTGACCTCTGACCCTTGACCCTAATCACTGAAACAAGTGAAATTGTTCACATTTATTCTACCGTGCCCAACCCATTCATGCTTATGTCACATTTACCATTCCATAACAATAAGGGAAAAGGTGAAAAGTGGTCAATAGCTCTGTGACCTTTGACCTTTTGACCTAGAATATACGGGATACAAATTCATATACCAAAGTATCATGGTACAACATGGGGTTGGTATAGGTCTTGTAGTTTTATTTTCTGAGTTTAAAATTTTGCATAAAAAGCACTTATTTGACATTTGACCTCCAATTAGTTAAAAATTTTGTTACAATGTTAAACCCTACCCACCTATACAATTTGTAAAGATACTAAGTAATTCGTTCAAAAGATACAGCCACCACCAAAAACTTGTCCATTTGATCTGTGACCTTTGTATCCCAAAACCTTTGAGGTAAAAGTTCCGGGCCGAGGGTATCTATCCACCAACTTTGGTTCATGTGTGTAGTATTACAATTTTTGAGTTATAAGCGACACAAAATTAATTGTTGCATACACCCACACAAACACACACAGACAGATGCAAAAATCACCAAATTGTGTCTGTTTCAAAAACTTATGACCACTAACCCCTTATTGGAGGTCATCATATGAGACCCATCATCTCCCCTAATATCAAAGGTGTCCATGTAGTGTAGGAGGTATAGGCAGTTACAGCATGACTACAATATCCCATCCCCACATATATGTGTATGTGGGTGATGAGATCAAAACAAAGCTATGCATAACAAGGGTGGGAGGGTGGGTCAAAATAAACAAGAAAGAATTAACATAACAAAAGGCAGTGACAGAATGACCTCAGTCAGAGGTTGGTCTAGCTTATATACATAAATTGCGGACATAACTGGCAATATGGCAACGCCCAGGCTAAGAAGGCAAACGTGTCTAGTGGAAAGGAAAAGAATTAACAAAAAAACATATGGGGAGCCCAGAACACACAGCAGAAAGCACCAGCTAATAAAATAACATACTTGGAACATGACTATAAAAAATGAGCTAGTTAGGATAAAAAAACTGAGTGAGTACGCAACAGAAACCCTAAGCTTGGATGAACTAGAATATCCCTGCATAGGGAAAGCCATGTTAATTGATAAGTAACTTCTGTAGGGGAGCCGAGGTAAAGTGACGTCAGGCCCTTCATGGCAATCAGCAATAGGCCTAAAATATGAATATGCTTGCAGAAACAAGCTATGCCAGATAATAAGTACGGTGGCCTATGATAATTTTAAGACAAGGGGACCTAAAAAAGCCTACCAAGGCTCTGAGTAAAATATTTTAGAGCTTAAGGACGGCCCCAAAATTGATTGATTAAGGGACTTACTGTTTTCTTTGTGGGTTCATATGACTCTTGTTCCTCCCTGTTTCCTACCCATGTGCTTAATTATAAAGTTTCTTGTTTAATCATAGAGCTATGATGGTACTTTCTGGCATCAGTGGGCAAGCCTCTTGATCTTATCAGGCTTTTTATTGAAATATCTTATGATGTTATGTTTTCTGTATGTCTGGTAGAGTAAAAGTTATGTGTTTTATCACCTTGAAGTATTTTAAATATACTTTCAATCAGAAAAAAAGGCTTGATTACTTGTCATTACAAAGTAGTAAAGAGTGTGAGGGTGTGGTGGCACTCTTGTGCAGTAGATTTTCTGTGCCAGTCATTTTCATAGAAAGATAGTGCTCCTTTTAAATTCAATTTCTCCTAAACAAAATAAGATATAATTGTAGGTTCTTCACTGTACAGTTTGCCTCTTAGACCTCTATCATATAAGATGTCTGATAGCAGAAGTAAATCCCTTAAAGTGGTCCTGCCATGGGGGTCGAATCTTACGTTAAATATCTTATTTGGATTATTTGATTTGCACCCAGAATAAGGCTCATAAGTATGTAAACAATGTATCGATGCCACATATAACGTGTGGCCGCCAGTGAAATTTCACAACTAGTATTGATATCATCTCTGTTTGTTCTTCTAAAATATTACACTTTCCAAGCAAACATTAAACAAAATGCTGCAGCCTTGTGTAGTTGGAGGATGCAGTAAAATAAATTCTCAAACTAAAAGTTGTTTATCAATGTTTTGTGCACTTCACATGAAGTGAATTTTTAGGGCTTACCGGGTACATTGTCATATTCAGCTTACGCCAGATTGTTACTCCTGTTCTATTCAAATTAAACAGTAGCTTGACCGCATCTCCTCTGATTTTACTGTTTCGTGAGTAATAAAAATTCAAATGAGAGAAACAGAGGAAGAAAAAAAATTAGAATAAAGACTTGGTGAGATTCGAACTCATAACCTGTCGCTCAAAAGATGAAGCTGTAACGGACCGGGCTATTTAATCAGTTAAAAATTTGTATGATTTATTTCATAAATAGTATTTATTGTGTCTATGTGTCCATATGCCAAGCCGTCCCTTTTAGCATATCAAAACTTAAAAAAATAACTAACAAAATTTGCACAATTTTTCCAAAAACTTTAACTCAAGTGCAAAAATGAAAAAGGAACTGCGTGAATGAACTATTCACTTCACGTAGGCCTGTTGACTAAACGTCAAGCGACAGAGACTTGAGCATTGATGAACAAAACTTAACATTTCCATTAGACGTCAAAACAAAATGTAGATGTTGTTGCAAATACTTCAATTTGATTATGTTTAACAAAATATTACTTGCGAAACAGTAAGAATTTCATGACGACTGCGCAGGCTTTGTACTGTAGGACCATGTCAGGGCCCGTGTAAGGGTTGTAAACCTGATCCTTCTTTCTCATCTGCAAGTGGTTCAAATTCAAAAGGAACATCCCTTCATAATAAGAATGTTCTTCATTTATTTCCATTTTTTTTTTTATCATAGCTTGAACTTCAAAAGGACAAATTAAGATCAGAACAGCCCGAAAAACTTTCTTTATCATACGCTATTTGTACGTGTTAGGTGTGTGATGCATTGTTTATGATTAACACTTCCTGAAATGACGTAGCAAACTGTTATGACGTCACAAATCCCTTTCAACTTTTTTTAAAGCAAGCGATCAATTTCTAAATCCTTTTTCATCATGAAAATGGACTTAGAACCAGGATTTCGTGACAGATTATTAAATATAAAGATATGAAAAACTATATCAGGTTAAATCACATTTTTTTTAAGGCATGGCAGGACCACTTTAAGAAAAATTCATTTGGGCTAATGGGGAAAAAAGACTTGAACAATCGGAAAGTCACATTGAGATGAGAGGTGTCCAGTCATCGGAATGGTGAGATGTGTTTGCATTGCTGAGTAATAATTTGTTTGTGTCTCACAGTTACAGAGAAACGCTGTCCTACGTGAGGTCACTGGATGCTGAGAAGACTGCCTCTAAGTTTCGTCAGGATCTTGGGTTTCAGATGCTGGAGTGCGGGCGCCCAGATCTGATACCACATGCAGCTCAGCTGCTAGGACCAGATGGACTAAACACCATTAGTGAACAGGTGAGTGAACATTTTAGTAGAGGACATTGGTTGGGAGTTTTCTACCTGGGTTGGTACAACAAAGCTGAGTGTTTCACTAAAAAAGGATCGATTGATTTAAGGAAGGGAAGGGAGGGGGTTGTGCTGTTGCACATTTTGATGTCTATCAGAGGCATTGTTTGCTGGATGAAAATTTTTAGCTTGACTATTCAAAGAATAGTAGAGCCATTCTAATACCCATGATGTTGACATCAGGGTCCGCTTGAAGTTTTTGCTTAAAGTTTTCTTGGTTCTGGGAATGTGTAGGGGTTGGGGCAGATATGGTACAGGTTGGAAAGGGAGTTATATGACATTCTTTCATTGACATTGGCAAGTCAGGGCCTCTCCTTTGTTGTTTAATTGATAGAACTAAAAGAGGTGTATAAAATATAAGATAAACTACTAGCTTTTACATGTTTTTTAAGTTATTGTGTGATGGTAACCTTGAGCTTTTTTGTCTTTAAATATCTGAGAAAACTCAAAAGATATTTTGAAGTTTATAATAAAATGTGAAAATCAACCCTTACTCTGCCACGCGGCAAGAGTATCGCCGTTTTCAAACCACCTTTTTCTAAAATTAAAATTGGGACTTTACCACAGTCCTATAGGCGTAATCTTGATATCATTTTAGTGTATTCTGATCTTTCTTTCACAAAATGTAACTTTTTTTTTTATATATGTCATATTACAGAATTTTGAAAAAAAGTACATTGAAACTGGGTGAAACTCACAAATTGCTTAAAAATTTAGAAAAAATGTGTTTTTTCTCTTTCAAATCTTTCAATAACTTCAAGATCACATTTTTGCTTCAAAATCAAACACGCAAGTCCTAAGACATGATTGTATTGGTTTATGGTCTGATTTTTAAAATTCCTACCTGCAATTTTTTTGTTCTGGAGAAATTTCTTCAAAATTTATTGAATTTCTGCCATTTTTGACCCGTCTTTACTTTAAAAAAATGTGTACCCAAACCGTACATAATACATGCTTCGGTGAACCACCGTTCAAAAGTGCTTGAAATTTCCTTTCATTTGATTTATAAATAAAGGCATACCCCCTCTATTTAGAACTTTTCCTATAAGGATTACGTGGTGCGGAGGAAGTGTATGCGGCTAGCACGCGAGCGCTCCAGGTTTGAGTCTAACCATGACCACTGCGTAATTATTTTTTTGCTGCAGCCTTCAGGAGTCTTTTGACTAAAAACATGTTTGATGTTTTTTCATGTTTACATTCTTTCTAAAAATTATAGATTAGTATCATTGGAAAGGAAATTTCATAAAGAATATAAATATGTAACACAAATCTCTGTTTTCAATATTGACAAGAAGTTATCCTTCTGCAAAGATTGACCATTTATTTGTTGACCAAATTTAGCCAAAAATTGCTTAATTTGCATATTTTTGTCTAATATTTCCTAAATTGGTTTTCATTACTCAAAAGATCAATATCTTAGCCTCTATTCCAACCAAACTTGTAACAAGAGAAAATGAAAAGAGAGTTGTCAAAAATGCATATGAAAAAAAAAGTTAAGAAAAATGTAAATGCAATTTTCAAAGCTCAGGTAATGTGAAATCATCTGCCCCTGCTACCTTATTTCTGTATATACTTCCCTCTATAAGCCCATTCTGTAGCTTTGAATAGTTGAGCATACTGTCCTTCTAACAATTCTTGTTTACGTTGAGAGATTACGTTATTTCAATTTGATGCAATTGCTTGTTGGCAAATTTTGTGTTTAGATTCAAAAGGTTTGAATCTACTCAGAGCCTCAGAGTAATATTTTGAGATTTGATGAATGTGGGTCAAAATAAACGGACCAGTATAAATCACAGGTTTTGTGATGAAATGACTTGTAAACTAAATGGATTTTCTTTACAATGAATTAATTAAACAATGAAAGTAAAATTTCTTTGCAAGTTTTAAAATCTTTGCTGTTAAACCTTGTCTGTTCTCCCTGGTAGGGTTTGACGCCTCTGATGTTTGCATGCATGCAGGGAGATGAAGCTCTGGTGCAACAGCTTCTGGAAAATGGTGCGAAGGTGGATGTTGTGGTGCGTATAACCTTACAATTTATTATTGAATTAAGTTAAATCCTTACTTCAGCCATGAACGCCCACAGGACTGGTGCTTATATAGGACTGGTGCTTATATAAGACCGGTGCTTACATAGGACTGGTGCTTACATAGGACTGGTGCTTACATAGGACTGGTGCTTACATAGGACTGGTGCTTATATAGGACTGGTGCTTACATATGACTGGTGCTTACATAGGACTGGTGCTTACATAGGACCGGTGCTTACATAGGACTGGTGCTTACATAGGACCGGTGCTTACATAGGACTGGTGCCCACATAGGACCGGTGCTTACATAGGACTGGTGCTTACATAGGACTGGCGCTTACATAGGACCGGTGCTTACATAGGACTGGTGCTTACATAGGACTGGTGCTTACATAGGACCGGTGCTTACATAGGACCGGTGCTTACATAGGACAGGTGCTTACATAGGACTGGTGCTTACATAGGACTGGTGCTTACATAGGACCGGCGCTTACATAGGACCGGTGCTTACATAGGACTGGTGCTTACATAGGACTGGTGCTTACATAGGACAGGTGCTTACATAGGACTGGTGCTTACATAGGACTGGTGCTTACATATGATTGGTGCTTATATAGGACTGGTGCTTACATAGGACTGGTGCTTATCCCCAGTTTCCTTGTTGTAAGTGGATGGGATTGCGCATGATTCACCCTGAATAGAATGCCATAACAGGTTATCTTTCTAGCAGTGCTGTTACTATTTACAACTGAATGGACTGGAACAAGTGTCTTGCTCAAGGACACAATGCAACAACATGTACAAACATGACTCCTTAACCATTGGGCCACTGCACTTCTACACATTCACTTTACAGTTTCTCATGAGGGGAGGTATTTAATTTCACATGATTGGCCTGAGGTTTTAATGGAGAAAATGTTGTAGAGGTCATAAACGTAGGTATAACTAATAATTTTCTGCTGACAAACAAACCAGAATGGTTGTGATATTGACTCTTGTTTTGTTGCAGGTTCCGAACAACAGCCAAAAGCACTCCTCAATTCATCCCACCATTCGAAGCTGGACAGCGCTCTCCTTTGCTGTAGCTCATTCACACATCCGTATAGCCCAGGTATGGTATGCACAGCATGTTACAAAACTACAAATCCAGGTCATCATATGCGGTTTTCTGATGTACAGGCAACTATTGGTTTATCAATACCATACTTTCATAGTCACACTAAGGGCAAGGGCTTAAATGCTCAGAGGAACTGAAGATCAACACCATTGTGTTGCTTCAGTTTGTCTCAAAATTACTTGCAAGCCAGACAATATTTGTCAGAATGTCACTCAAATACAATATTGTGCAGGGGACCGTTCCTTACCTTCAAAGGTCCTGGGGACATTTTCAAACCCTGGATTGATTCAGAAAGGGGCAGGGTGCCTTGGCAGAAAAGGGGCAGGTGCCTCGACAGAAAAGGGGCATTTACCAGGCTGTGAGACACATGAAGTAGGTACCTACATGTTTTATGTTTGGGAACTGCAGTACTTAACAGCATACATGAAGCAATATCTTCCCTTAGGAAAAATGGTCCATCAATCATTCACATTTAATGCACACATCACCCAACTATAAAACCCAACTATTTATATCACCAGTTTGCAACAATTTTCTCCCACTGAGACACTTAACATGAATGAGTGAATTCAGTCACAAAAGTGTGTTGATTACTCAGCATTGACTGTAATCTTGTGTAATCTTATACACACAAATAGCCTTGGGCTACTTGACTTTGGTATGCATGGGAATGGCAGATAAACAATCATTGTTGGAGTGGAAACACATTACACTGAACAGGAAGTTGGGTTGGTAATTGCCATACCTGAGTTTGCAGAATTAACTTAGGTGTCAGGTGCGGGTAGGCTTAAAGAGAAACTTTTCGGCATGTACAAAGGCTGCCACAGATTCTCAGTTATATTTTTGTGAACAAAATTTAGACAACTTGTGAAAAAAGAGCAGGGTGGACGAAGATCGGCCAAGGAGGAGCACCCGTCTGAGAAAACTAGGACCTGATTTCGGCTCTTCGCTTGTTTGCCTTTATATTAATTACAATGGTGACATATTTGTTTTCCATTCTTTGGCAATGAAGTCCAAAATAAACATGCAGGTGACTCAAAAACTGAAAGAGCCAAGGGAAGTTTCAATTCCTTCTCTGCTTTCTAATTCAATTGAGTGAAGAGCTTCCTTTAGTTATTAAAGAGGAAGCAATGATATCTGTGCCGTTTCCGAATCATCCATGAGAATTACTGGAATATAACACTTAATTGAATTGTATTTTAAAGAGATATACACGTATTTGATCAGGGAGACCTGGAGGTTTGCCATCAGTGGTATATGATATTCCGGACTATCCGAAAGTATTAGTTGTAACTTTTTGTTGTACACTCAAGAGAATCACCTATTGCTATACTAATGATTTGAGAATCACTTATTGCTATACCAATGATTTGAGAATCACCCATTGCTATACCAATAATTTGAGGATCACCCATTGCTATACCAATGATTTGAGAATCACCCATTGCTATACCAATGATTTGAGAATCACCCATTGCTATACCAATGATTTGAGAATCACCTATTGCTATACCAATGATTTGAGAATCACCTATTGCTATACTAATGATTTGAGAATCACCCATTGCTATCTATACCAATTATTTGAGAATTACCCATTGCTATACCAATGATTTGAGAATCACCCATTGCTATCTATACCAATGATTTAAAAATCACCCATTGCTATACCAATGATTTGAGAATCACCCATTGCTATACAATGATTTGAGAATCACCCATTGCTATACCAATGATTTGAGAATCACCCATTGCTATACCAATGATTTGAGAATCACCCATTGTTGTTTATACCAATGATTTGAGAATTACCCATTGCTATACCAATGATTTGAGAATCACCTATTGCTATACCAATGATTTGAGAATCACCCATTGCTATACCAATGATTTGAGAATCACCCATTGTTATTTATACCAATGATTTGAGAATTACCCATTGCTATACCAATGATTTGAGAATCACGTATTGCTATACCAATGATTTGAGAATCACCTATTGCTATACCAATGATTTGAGAATCACCCATTGCTATACCAATGATTTGAGAATCACCCATTGCTATACCAATGATTTGAGAATCACCCATTGCTATACCAATGATTTGAGAATCACTTATTGCTATACCAATGATTTGAGAATCACCCATTGCTATACCAATGATTTGAGAATCACCTATTGCTATACCAATGATTTGAGTATCACCCATTGCTATACCAATGATTTGAGAATCACCCATTGCTATACCAAAGATTGAGAATCACCTATTGCTATACTAATGATTTGAGAATCACCCATTGCTATACCAATGATTTGAGTATCACCCATTGTTATACCAATGATTTGAGAATCACCCATTGCTATGCCAAAAATTGAGAATCCCCACTTAGTTGTAGCAGGCCTCCCGGTAAAGCTTTAAAAACCTTTAAAACCTTTAAAAACCTTTATTGACAAATTGAACATTTATTCCTTTCAAAATGACCTTTAAAACCTTTAAAAACCTTTATTTTCAAAGTTAAGTAAGGTAAATGATTCGAGTGCCAAAGTTTTAGCTTCATTGGTAAGTATACACATCCATTTAATAGCATATCTGTTCTCAACACACATTTAAAAATAGCAGGACCAAAATGAAATTTCCAACTTCACGTAAGTAATGGACTTTTGGCGCCACCAACTGCCTTTTGCCCCAGAATATGCTCATTGTATGAAAATTTATTCCATGAGTTAACCTTTATAAACCTTTTTATTTAAATCCAAAACCTTTCAAAACCTTTATTTCAACTTTTCCAACCTTCAAAAAAACCTTGAGTCACTGGGAGGCCTGTTGAAGTAATTTGGTATTTTATTTTCCAATGTAATCTGTTTAAGATTTTCACTGAATATGTGAACTTACTAAATAAGGAACTAAATCAATCTTAGCTGTCAGAGCCAAGTTTGACGGAAGTAGAAAGCAATTTCTCCATTTTACATTTGTTTAATTCAATCTGTTTGTGTAAATCGTGTGTTTTACATTTGAATTTCTAATTGTTTTCATATCAGTGAAATCAATTGACTGAATATTATAGAATTTTCCAAAGTCGAGGTTGTTTAAGAACTTTCAAACTGAACTTGACAACAAATGTCAGGTGAGGGCTGTTTGTTATCTTAGTTCAGTTATATATTTCATTTGTGTAGTCTGGATGATGAAAATTATGTAATTGAGTTTTTTTTTGCTTCTTGTCTTACAGATCTTGCTTGAGAATGGAGCAAGCACAGAGGGGTCAGTGGAGATTCATGGAGACAACTACACACAGTCACCATTGCAGCTGGCCTCTACTGCAGGTAGGTGTACATTAGCAGTGTAATTAATGTTTTGGACTACAAAAATACAAAAAACACCACTTATCAATGAGACAATCGACTTGAAAAAATGGTTAAAATAAAGGTTTAAAAAGTCCAAGAATGACCAAAAGTGTCAAAAAATACCAACATTGTGCACCTCTTGTGTTTGACTGTTTGTCAGCACTCAGCAGGATTTCAAGATGGATTTGGATCCAAATGAGTCCAACAAGTTCGCATTGATTAGATTTAGAATGTAAATTGATATAAATGAATTTTGGGAAGGGCTAGGGCAGTTTAGTAGAAAATTTGTTGAAGGATTTCTGGAGAAAATAATGTTCTATGCTGAAAAAGATAAACAGCTAGTGATGTCATACCCCCTAAAAAAGTAGTCTAGCTTTAGAATTGAGAACACAATGGTCTTGCATGGTGTGACAATAAAGCAAAATATTTGGCATTGAAGGTATCACATTCCTGAAGTGTTCAGGGTGGCAGAGGTACATGCTATGCAGAGGTCTGACTTGTATGCACAATTTGTGTAATTAAATACATTATCCAAGCCTCCCAGTTAGTATGTCAGAACTATTTGCCGAGTTGCATAGTTAAGTACAAACATGTACATCTGCTTGAGATTTGCTACAAGCAGGGGCGTTACATAGATTCAACAACTGAGAGATGCTGACCTTTTTACCCGACAAAAATCTATGATTGCCTGACAAAAAGTCTCTGCAGCAGTGCATTCCAGAGGCGTAGAAAGTGGGGATGGGAATTCTGCCCCCAGAGAGGTTTTCACCTTCCTGCATGGTTGCATGCTGCCATCTAGATTGGAAGTAAAATTGGGAACTTATTGCTGCCTTCTAGGTTGGAAGTAAAATTGGGAACTTATTGAAATCATTTTGATAGAAATGATGGTAAAAATTTCCGAAGTTCAAGTTTCCTGAATTTGAAGACAATTTCCCAAAAATGGGGAAATTTCACGAAAATGCAGGCCATTTCCTGAAGATTAAAGAACACTTCCAAAAGTTGAAAAAAATTACACAAAAATTATAGAAATGTCACAAACTTTAAAGAACAAATTTCACAAAAGTTAATGAAAATGTGTTGAAAATGAAGGACATTTAAAAACTTTTTCCATTATTGAAGGAAATTTCCGGAAAATGAAGGAAATTTCACAAAAAATTAAAGAACATTTCCTGAAGATTAATGAACATTTCCCCAAAATTAAAGAAAATTTCTGAAAATGAAGGACATTGAAGAAAACACTTTGAAATTAAAGAAAGTTTCCTAAAAACTTGATGAAAATTTCTGGAAATATGAAAAAAACTTCCTAAAAATTGGGTGAAAATTAATTTAGCAGTGCAATTTTTGTTTCTGATTCTAATAGCATAAGGAACCTATGCCGTCTCGCTGGCATGTGTGGGTGTATCTATGTGTGTATGTATATATGTATGTGTGTCTGTGACCACAAGCTTGTAAACATGATATCTCAAGAACAATTATACTGGATTCATGTCATATGTGGTACACAGATAGCCCATGGTCCATATATGTGTCATATTGGTTTTGGTAGTGATGTCATGCATATGAGTAGGCGGAGCTTAATGTAAAAATTGTCAAATGCTCATATTTTAAGAACTTTATCTTTGTTTTGATTCATGCTTGGTGTATTTATATTGTTAGCTAGTTTATACATATGGTAAAAATTGTTGAATATTATTAATATACATAGTGAGCGGGGCTTAATTTGGTTTTGCTAAAAAGAGCTTGTAAATACAGTAACTCAAGGACAATATATTGGATACAGGTCATATGTGGTACACAGATAACCCATTGTCTGCTTGTGTACCCTATTGTTTTTGGTGGTGATGTCATGCATATATCTTAAAAGTGGTGTGGGGGGCTTAATATAAGATCAAATTTTTTTTTTGAAAAAGTGTTGTCAACAGGTTTTATTTTAATGATGTATCACGTGGGTATATGGCTTATGAATATATGTTATTAAGCATATTTCATAATATGCAATGCCAGTTAGGATAAATCAACCAACAATGAAAGAATGCATTGAAACTACTAAATATTTTAAGTTTTCTGGTTCTGTTTGTAACCGGGAAATTATTGGTATCTTGCCCTCTGAGCTGCTGAGAGGTGACCCCTCCTACACCACTACGCATAACTCAGGGAAAACTGGGCTGACGTCCAACAAAAATTCCATCACATCTGCGCACTCTGATATAATGCGACAACGGACCTTTGTTTCATGTTTCAATAAATGCTTCATTTTTTATTTATTTTTCCTCTTCAAATCTTATCACTTTTTGGGAGGCCTTCAATAATCTTCCTGTAAAAAATTTGCAAATTGTTAATACTTTGTTTCTTTGAAAATTTTGCCCAAACCGAGGACTATCATATGAATTTTATACTGCTGTAGTAGCCATCACTTTTGTTGTGGGTTGAAAGTGGAGGTTGATCCCCCTTAATTTGGTCCATAATTGAAGGTTTTTGATCCTAAGATGTAAATTACTTCAAGAATTTTGGCCCTCAATTGCAAATATTGTTTATATAAGGTGATTGCTTTGATTTAGTTTATATAAGGTGATTGCTTTGATTTAGTTTATATAAGGTGATTGGTTTTATTTAGTTTATATAAGGTGATTGCTGTGATTTAGTTTATATAAGGTGATTGCTTTGATTTATATAAGGTGATTGTTTTGATTTAGTATATATAAGGTGATTGCTTTGATTAAGTTTATATAAGGTGATTGCTTTGATTTAGTTTATATAAGGTGATTGCTTTGATTAAGTTTATATAAGGTGATTGCTTTTAGTTTATATAAGGTGATTGCTTTTAGTTTATATAAGGTGATTGCTTTAAGTTTATATAAGGTGATTGCTTTGATTTAGTTTATATAAAGTTATTGTTTTGATTTAGTTTATATAAGGTGATTGCTTTGATTTAGTTTATATAAGGTGATTGCTTTGACTTAGTTTATATAAGGTGGTTGCTTTGATGTTACTAGTCGATGCCACCACCGTACTTCAACCTACGACTTTGCATACTCTCTGCAGGCAACCTGGACATTGTGTGCTTACTCCTTTCCCGTGGTGCAGACCCCTACCTTACTACTGTACAGAACAACTGCTTCACCAACAAAGGACACGGTAACTCATTTGCTCTTGCTGCTGCCCATGGACACAGGTAAGCTTCACTCATCTGATACCTTATTTACAAACAGCCTGATGGGCAGTATCATGGGCAGTGAACATGATTGGGGCTTATGAATGGGCACTATGACCAGAGAAAAGGTGAAAAGTCCCTCTGCTCTGTAACTAAGCATGTATCTTATAATCAGTGAGAATGTGTAGCATGGACAAACCAATAGGCAGTCATGTAACTTGACTTTTGAACAATTTTTATGTTTCAGGTTTTTTTTTCTTCCTAAGTTTGCATAATTTCATTTCACAGACAGATCATATGAGATAAAAAGAACTTGAAAAAGAAGAAAGTGCACTTCACTGACATTGCCACAAATAGATAAGATAGGATATTTGACTTTACTGTGGTATTTGTTAAGCCCATGTGGCTATTGTAAGAGCCCATGTGGCTATTGTAAGAGCCCATGTGGCTATTGTAAGAGCCCATGTGGCTATTGTAAGAGCCCATGTGGCTATTGTAAGAGCCCATGTGGCTATTGTAAGAGCCCATGTGGCTATTGTAAGAGCCCATGTGGCTATTGTAAGAGCCCATGTGGCTATTGTAAGAGCCCATGTGGCTATTGTAAGAGCCCATGTGGCTATTGTAAGAGCCCTGATATCAGGGAGACAAGCTTGATTAAATCAACTAAAGAAGCCCTGAAAATATGTGGAAAGGGACAATAATTTTTTATTTTCAATGGACCTCTTGAGTCATTAATGTCCTCGATAGGTTTTTAAATTTCCCAGGTTTTGATAGTTTAAAAGGTTTTTCAACTGAATTCTACTTAACACAGATGACTCACAGATTAATCTCTCTTTTCATCCAGATAATGCGAAAATCGTGCCTTAAAATTAATTGAACGATGCATAGATGACATTAAATCCTGGATGATATCTTACAAACTTTCTATAAATGATAATATAATAGAATTTCTTTTTCTTGGATCAAAGCGCCAACTGTCAAAGGTCACAACTAATAAGTTACATGTTGGGCTGTCTGAAATTGAACCTGTAAGAAGTGTAAGGAATCTTGGTGTGTGGTTGACAACGAATTGTCCATGGATATTATATTGCAAAAATTTGTCAAAAGGCATTCTTTCAATTGCACACTGAATTTAAAGCGTATCCTCAAGTACTCATCAAACGATTCAACACTGACTAATATCCATGCTTTTATCACTACTCATATTGATTACTGCAATTCTCTTTTATATGGTTTTCCAATTCATCAAATCTAAAAATTACAGAAAGTTTAAAATGCTGCAGCAAGATTGATTCAAAATGTACCAAAAGTTTCCCATCTCTCCTACCTTGCCTGCTCTTCACTGGCTACCTGCGGAATTCAGAATTCAATTCAAAACACTTCTGTTTGTATTTAAATCTCTACACAATATGGCACCTAGCTATTTGTCAGATTTAATCATTAGAAAATCTTCAACAAATTACAGTTTAAGGTCTAATAATGATATATATATTTGGTTGTGCCTCGTACTCCCTGCAAATTCTTTGGTGACAGAGCGTTTGCTAGAGTAGGACCGTCTCTGTGGAATGCTTTGCCTACAAACATCAAAAATGTTGATTCTTTGCCGTTTTCAACAAACTTCTAAAAACACATCTTTTTAAGGTTGCTTTTGACATTTGATTTTATTGTATTTAAGGAGGTTTTAAAGTCTCTTTCACTCTACATCAATTTTTGCATTACCGTTTTTCTTTTTCTTTTTTTTATATAATTTTCTTCGATATTTTATCGCTAAGTCTATAATTCTATAACAACCATATGTTCTTTTTAAATCATAATTTTAAAGCACTTAAAGAAGTTATTTTACCTTTTAAGATTTTATTGGTATAGATGAATTGTTCTTAAATCCTTTTAGTTTTTCTCAATTTCTATTTATATTCGATCTTATTACTTGATATATTTTTTTTTGCTGCATGTCTTAATTACATTCAGTATTTTAGGGCTAGTTTTCTTAACTTTTATTTTTCTTATGTATTCATGTATTATTTTATTTGTACAGCGCTTATGAATATTTGTATAGATTTTGGTACTAAACAGCTTCTATTTTCAAAATGGATTTCTTTGTCAAAATGGCAACAAACAAACAAACAAAATGGACTGGAATAAAGCCTTCACATTACCAGTATACTCCTTTTTTGGTACTTAATACATTGTGTACCAGAATAGCAAACAAAAAGTTTGTTAGCTATTCTGTACAGATTTTTTTTAACTTCAAAAAAAAAAAAAGGAGTATAATGACAATGTGAAGGCTTTATTACAGTCCATTTTGACAATAGAAATCCATTTTGAAAATAGAAGCTGTTACTATGTAAATTGTAATAATAATAACATCAAAGGGTAGTTCTACTGTGACACATGTTCAGTTTCATGACCATGCATTACCACTATTATAAAATATAGCTACCAAAAAAAAAAGGAGTATAATGACAATGTGAAGGCTTTATACTAGTCCATTTTGACAATAGAAATCCATTTTGAAAATAGAAGCTGTTACTATGTAAATTGTAATGATAACATCAAAGGGTAGTTCTACTTTGACACATGTTCAGTTTCATGACCATGCATTACCACTATCATGACTTGATCAGTACCTTACAAAGCATTTGATGTAGAGTGTACAGAGTAGTATACCCATGTTGAATTCATTGAGTGAAGCAATTAGTTTTGATAATGATATGTCTTGCAGGGGTGTCCTACGCAAGCTGCTTGAACAACCTCACTCGAGGCGCTCGTCTGATATTCTGTCATTGGAGGAAATGCTGGCTGAGGGGGTAGATGCAGAACCACGGAGGAGAGAGAGGAGACCCAGTAAAACTACCAAAAGCAAGTTGTCAGCTCAGTTGCAGGTGGGTCACTCGATCACATCAAAGAGATTTGATTTGTGGTCGCATTTGTTGCCTTCAGTTGTATAGCTTTAAAGGGTAAACATGATTAGTTTTGCATTGTTTTATGCTTCATTGGCACGCAACAAATCATTTAAAGGATTAGTTCAGTGGTCAAGAAAGTTTATCTTATACGAAAGAGGAATTTAATAGAAATAAAATGCTAAAAAATTATTAAAAAGCTAATTTTATTAAGGAGATATTCAAGTTTACAGCTCCAGTTTATCTGTGTAGAAATAACTGGTATAATAAGTCTACTATGGAAGGTTGGCGCTTTCATCCTCACATCCCTAAACAATTGTTAATGTATTTTAAAGAAAATTCATTTACCTTTTTTAATATTTGAATTATTTTTCCTCAAACTTCTTCAGGTGGTAAATTATAATAACCTTTACTAGCTTCTGTTTTAATACTTTCTTGACATATCCCATGGTTTGTAAGCCACAAAATTGCAGGAACACATATGATAGAATACATAAAAACTTTGGAGGAATCTGAGGCTATGACGTCATGACTAGTCTGATTTCAGTCATTTCTACACAGGTGATACCAAACTTAAAACTTAAATATCTTCTTAACGGAATAGATTTTTGAATGGTTTCATCACCATTTTGTTTCTTTTGAAGCCCTCTTCTGTATGAGACGGACTTGTCAGACCACTGAACTAATCCTTTAATCTGCAAAGCTAAAAACTTTAGGAAGGGTAATTGTGACCTTGTCCTTGGGGCAAGCCATCTAGAGGTACACTGGAACAGTTCATTTAAAATGTAAGAGGAAAAACAATTCTTAAAGAAGGTATATTTCAAGTGGCAGAAGAGGAAAATGAGTTAATTAAAGTAAAGACATGTACAGATCTTACTAAGTGTATAGCTGTGGTCAATGTAATTAACATTGTTTCAGTTCCACTTATTTTACCATCAGTGCTTTCAGTTCCATGTGTGCCAAAGATAATATTTACTGAACTGTTTCCACATAAGTTTGGCATGAAAAGTATTTGTTGGAATATGTTCTCAATTTTTTACAGAATGGGCAGTGTTTTTGAATTTGACTGGTGATGACATATTTCTTGTTTTTCAAGTTGTCTGTTTAGAACTGCTAGGGAAAAAATGAAGTGTAATTAGCTGACAACTAAAAACACAGAATCGATTATAATGCATTGACTTTGAAGGTAGGCTTCTTCCACTTCTAAACAATTTAACCATGTTAAATGTGCTTAGTTTTAGCATTGTTTTAGGCTTTACCAAGTTCAATGCCTTGTATGCCAAACAAAATGTTTTTCCCACTTGAAGTTAGCACGAAACGGATTTATTGGAATAATGTTTGTTGCAAGATGAGAAGTGGTCATGATGACTTGGGCTTTTTTCCAGTTTGTCTCTGCATAACTGCTAGAGAGAAAGTGAAATGTACTCATCTGATGACACAGAGCAAACTATAATTCATTGACTGTAAAGGCAGCTTTCTGCCACTTCCTATGTTACACAACTTACATGCAATTAGGAATTTAGGCTCCTCCAGACATCTGACTGCATCTACCTCAATGCAGCATTGCAAAGGTTTACTGTTATAACTGAGCTTATGAAAAATGATTCATTCTCAGGTTGTCTTTTTTTCTGGTTAGTCTTACTTGAATTTACTGCATAACTGAGCTCATTAAAAAATGATTCATTCTTAGGTTGTCATGGGTTTCTCTTCTTCAGGTTATGTCTTTGTTGAATTTTCAGTCTCAGGCAAGGTGCATTTTTGTTGGGACACTTCCTCAGGGACATTTCTTCCAGAAACAAATTTTGACTTCAGCGTTGACGTTTGGCTTTAGATTTCAATTTCTGAACCTTTGTCTTGTTTCTCAGGAGGCGATGTATCACAGCTGTGAGCATGGGTTCATTGAGATTGTGATGGAGCTTCGGAGCCTGGGCATACCCTGGACCCTCCATTGTTGGGTGGAGACATTGAGCACCAACAGACAACTCCATCGCCGTGGTAACCTGCAGTGCCTGCTCAGAGACTTCAGTTCCATCAAGCTCGAGGAGGACTGGGATGATTTTGTCAATGATGGTCTTCCGCTGCTCTTTGAAATCTTCAGATACAGTCGGGTATGTTGCATTAAATAGTCTGCCATAATGTCAGGATGAGTGAGGGGGGTATGTTGCATTAAATAGTCTGCCATAATGTCAGGATGAGTGAGGGGGGGTATGTTGCGTTGAATAGTCTACCATAATGTCAGGATGAGTGAGGGGGTATGTTGCATTAAATAGTCTGCCATAATGTCAGGATGAGTGAGAGCCTTGCTCTAAGCTTGGGGGGGGGTATGTTGCATTAAATAGTCTGCCATAATGTCAGGATGAGTGAGGGGGGGGGTATGTTGCATTAAATAGTCTGCCCCAATGTCAGGATGAGTAATATAACTCAATAATTATGAAGAGTAGATAGCTACAGCATGCATAGATTCATAAACCTACAGCACAGAGATTTAAACAGTGAGCACCTGTTAAATGACTGATGTACTGGATAATCTTCACACACTAACAACATATGGGCAACTTATTTCTTTCTCCACAGGATTTGAGATATCAAGCAAAAGAACAAAATAGTGAAAAAAGCTTAAAAAGAAATCTTATTACATTAAGGAGATATTTAAGTTTAAAGTTTGGAAACATTTGTGTAGAAACGACTGAAATCAGACTAGTTGTGATGTCACATCCTCAGATTCCTCAAACTTATGTATTCTATCATATTTTGACCTGCAATTTTGTGGCTTTAAAACCATTGGATATATCAGGATAAGTAGTAAAACAGAATAGTAAGGGTGATTATAATTAATTACCTAAAGAAAACAAATTTTCTTTGAAATATCATTTGTTAAGAGTATGAGGATGAAGGCACTCCTTCCGTAATAGACTTACTACACCAGTCATTTCTACACAGATAAAGAGGACTTTTAAACTTGAATATCTCCATAACAGAATAAGATATTGAAGTAGTTTCTTCACTACTTTGTTTCTTTTGAGTTCCTCTTTGATATAAGATAAACTTGCTTGACCACTGAACTAATCCTTTAAGAACTATTGTCGTTCTCATAGTGACTTTTCATTATTTCTACAGGATGAACTGCTGAGTCGTCAGCTGGCAACCATCTTCACCTCCTTGTATGGCCAGGGGTCCATCCCAGACATCCTGGTGCCCACCATCAAGACGTTTGCCAGGATAGGTGAGTTTGATGAACACTCCTTTGCCAGTATTCACGCTTTGTTCATGAGAGCTTAGTGCTCATTGTAACTTAACTCTTTCTCTACGTAATACTTTTATGCAAATGAACCCATTTTATACAGAATACTTTTGGCAACTTTTCGACTGTAGGCAATAAAAACTTATGTAATTGTTTTAATGTCCTGAAGGGTATAAAAGTATACATTTTCTTGTTGCTGAAGATATTATCTATTTAAATATCAGCCCCGCCATTACCCCTACGCCTAGGCACAGGCCTGTGTGGACTTCTGCTACGATTCTGTGCACGACCCCGTACATTGGCATTAGTATGAACTCTAGGCCTACCTCTTCCGCGACTTTCCTCCAATTCATCATTTTCTGACTCCCAAATCTTCAGTCTCATTTTCACTAAAGTCACTTTCATCACTTTCTGTAATTTCACTGGCATTTTCACTTTCACTATCGCTTATTTCATCATGAGAATCTGACTGAGAACTTCTTCTGTCGTAATCCTTTTCGAAGACGACGCCATTTTGAAAGGTCAAAACAATAACAACATATTTTGTGAATGAGTGTTTCCTTTCGGAAGTAAATTGACCAATAGTCAAGCGTTATTAGGGGATTTCCCGCTTGACATGTCCGAATATATCTTTAATATGCTGTACCCCCTGTATTTGATCCAAAGTCCACGTACATCGCATAACTTAGCAGTTTTTGGCAATGATGTCATCCGAGCCACTGTGAGGGGCTTCCGTAGTGAACCTAAATATCGGGCAAGTCGCTGTGAGCGGCTTGCCGTAGTGAAAGAGTTAACTTGATTTGCTTTGTTTTGCTTTATTGAAGTTGCTTAAAGATCATTTTATAAATGATGTTTTGCACTAAATATTCCTTTAAAATTTATAGTGTGTGGTTGGGAAATCCATTTGAGATTCTTACGTTTTGTCCTACAGTATATGTACAATTTCCCCCTTTGAAAGGGCAGTGGAGAGCTTAGACAACATGCTGCAATTTTCCTTTTGTTTTTGAAAGTCATGGAAATAGAACGAAGATCTCATGAAATCTAGATATAGCATTTGATACTGGACAGGGTTGTGAATTTTCAGGACAACTTCTTCAATGAAATTAAAAAGCACTATTGCTGTTCATGTGAACACCGACCTTCAGGCCTTCTGTATGTCTATCTCTCTCCACAAAACCTTCACTCTTTGCAATATCTATCTTCCCTAATGCCAACATTCAGCCTACCAGCCTTAACAACCTCATCTCTTAGCTCCCCTCCCCCTTTTCCTTCTTGGTGACTTCAATGCCCACAACCCTCTGTGGGGCTCTAATACCACCACCCCCAGAGGCAAGCTCATCGAAAACACTCTTCGGCAGCACAGCCTCTCCTTGATCAACACTAACTCCCCGACCTACCGTCACCCTGTCACAGGCTCCCCTATCTGTATTGACCTGTCTATCTGTTCCCCCAACCTCCTTGATTTTAGCTAGAGGGTCACTGCTTACCTCTGTGGTGGTAGTGACCATTACCCTCTTCTTATACACTCCAACCTTCAAACCCCCCACTGACCACACCCCCAATTGGAACCTTGAGACGGCTGACTGGCCCCTTTTCGAAACCCTCTGTGACTCACACCTCTCCCCCTCCCATCTCTTCGAGGGTGAGGATCCCATGTCAAACTTCAGTAATATCCTTATCAACATTGCTACCTGCTCTATTCCCAAAACCTTCAAAACCCCTAATCACCCCCCAACCCCTGGTTCTCTGATGACTGCAAAACCACCATCTAGAACAGGAAAAGGGCCCTCAGGAACTTCAAAACTAAGCCGACCACCCACAACCTCAACCTCTTTGGCATCAGCCATGCCAAGACCAGGCGCACTATCAAGATGAGTAAAACCAACACTTGGAACAACTTCATCTCTTCTCTCACCACCAACACCCCCACTAAGAAGATTTGGAGAATGGTCAATAGCTGACTTCACCATCTTCTACTCCTCCCCTAGCTTTCCTCTTGTCGAAAATAGACTCCAACTCAGCCTCATCCGGCTGCAAGTCTGGTGCAACAATAACGGTTTTAAATTCTTCAATGACAAGACAGTCTGCATGCACTTTTGTCATTTCAACAACCTCCACCCCAACCCAAAGCTTATGCTCAATGGCAATCGCATCCCTAAAGCTAAACACACGAAGTTCCTGGGTTTAAATCTAGACCCCAAGCTCTCCTCAGGCAACACATCACCAACCTGAAACTGAATTGCAACAGCTCCCTCAACTTTCTCAACCTCCTCTCTAACACCACTTGGGGGTGGGAACCGCTATGCTCTCCTCAAAATCTTCAGGCTCACCATTCGTGCCAAGCTTGACTACGGCAATATTGTCTACTGTGTCGCTCACAACTCATACCTCAACCACATCAACACCATCGGAAATGAAGCCCTCAGGATTTGTCTGGGTGCCTACAGGACCTGCCGTCATCCAAGACATCACCTTCAGTAGCAGACTTCCCGACTACTTGTCCATCTTTTCAGCCACGGCAAAGGCCAACCTCCTCGCCCTCAACTGTATTGAATACTCTCCGCTCAGCCACTTTGCCATCTTCTCCGACTCCAAAACTGTTCTTACTTCTTTACTCAATCTTAAATGGGATAACTTCACATCCCACATCCTCCTCCGGAAACTCCTTTTGCCCACCCTCTGCAGAAAAAGTATTATTTTCTTCTGGATACCCAGCCATGTTGGCATCCCTGGCAAGGACAAGGCTGATGCAGCCGCTAAGCTTGCCCTCAACCTCCCCCTACCCCATTTCCCAAAACCCTTTCCGACATCAAACCGCTTATCGCTTCCCTTGTTCGTGACCGCTGGCAAACCTCATGGGACTCCCAAATTGATAACAAAGTCCACGTCATCCAGCCCACCATTCCTATCAAACCTACCATCAACAACCTCTCTCGTGTCGACAACATTCATATTACCCGTCTTAAAATAGGTCACTCCCACCTCCTTATTGGCTCCCCCCAACTCCTCTGCAACAATTGCCATTGTCATTGTTTTCCTTGCTTGCCCCCTGTACAACCTTCGCAGAGCTTCCCTCGCTCCACAACTCAATTGCCGACTTTTTCCAGGAAAACTAAAACTAAAATTATCTCCTTTCTTCATCATGCTTCCCTCTACAACCATTTTTAGTCCTCCTCTTCCATCCTCTCTTCTCTCTACTTTTTTGTTCACCCATGCACCTCCTCTCTTGATCCCAGCTTTCTGACTTTTTGTTCTTGTAATTCTCTCATTCTCCCCCTGTTTTCTTTTCTTCCTACCTCTAGAATAGGATGATCTTACCTCTCAGGCACCATTTTGCTCTCGTTGCCGTGGTGCCGTTAAGCCCTCATCAAACAAACAAATACTATTGCACCTTCAGCAAACAGCTGTCTGGTTTGTTAGTATAAATATATGCTTGTCATTATTGTCATAAATATTGTGTTTTATTTCTCTCCGTCTTTCATAGACCCTCAGTTTGTGAACAACCCTGAGATGTCAGATGTGACGTTCATGGTGGAGGGTAAGCCATTCTACGCTCACAAGATAGTCCTGGTGACGGCGTCAAAGAGATTCAAGGCCTTGCTTGCTGAGGCCAAGTGCGTCGAAACAGGAAAGTCACCAGTCATTGAAATCAGCGACATCAAATATCATATATTTAAGGTAACATTGACATACTGAGGGGGTACCTACCATGCTTGAGGGGACCAGAGTACCTATCATGAATGAGGGGAACAGGGTACCTACCATGCATGAGGGGACCCGGGTACCTACCATGCATTTGGAGACCAGAATACCTACCATGCATGAGGGGACCAGGGTACCTACCATGCATTTGGAGACCAGGGTACCTACCATGCATGAGGGGACCCGGGTACCTACCATGCATTTGGAGACCAGGGTACCTACCATGCATGAGGAGATTAAGAGTTCCTACCATGAATAAGGAGACTGGATATCTACCATGCATAAGGAGACCGGGTGTCTACCATGAATGAGGGGACCAGGGTACCTACCATGCATGAGGGGACCAGGGTGCCTACCGTGAAATGAGGGGACCAGGGTACCTACCATGCATGAGATCAAGGTACCTACCATGAATGAGGGGACCAGGGTACCTACCACAAATGAGGGGACCAGGGTACCTACCATGAATGAGGGGACCATGGTACCTACCATGCATGAGATCAGGGTACCTACCACGAATGAGGGGACCAGGGTACCTACCATGCATGAGATCAGGGTACCTACCACGAATGAGGGGACCAGGGTACCTATCATGAATGAGGAGATTAAGAGTTCCCACCATGCATGAGGAGATCAGAGTACCTACCATGCATGAGGGGACCAGGGTACCTACCATGTATGAGGGGACTAGGGTACCTACCATGTATGAGGGGAACAGGTTACCAACCATGAATAAGGAGACCAGAGTACCTACAATGCATAAGACTGGGTACCTACCATGCATGAGGAGACCAGGTAGCTACAATGAATGAGAGGACCAGGGTACATACCATCCATGAGAGGAGCAATGGTCTGTGTTTAAAGAGAAATACATGTGCAGATAAATGTGTTAGTTAAGACAAGCTTACTGCGCTTACTGCATTGAAAAGAGGAATGTAATAGGATGTTTTTCTCATGTTGAGTTGCATAGGCTTGGCAACTCTTTTCTCTCTTCTCTGTAACTTGGCTCTAAATGTGGGTGATTCTCTCTAAAGAGAAATAGTATGCTGGAAAATGTATTCTATCCCCTGGGTGCAGTGCTTCCACCAGGGGTTTGATTTTGGGGGGCACAAACCTTTTGGGCATGTGGTCAAGGGGCCCACCTTAGGGCACATTTTCCAAGTTTTACATTCCCCAAAAAGACTCTGAATGTGTGCAATAAACAGCTCTTTTAAGTAAATTAGGATGATTACAAACGATACCAGCATATAATTTTACAATGATACAGACTACCTCCCTCCATTCAAAAAGGTTAAAAATAGGGGTTAAATATTAGGGGCACAAACCTTTTTGGCATGGGGTCAAGGGTAGGGATGCGATTGTTTATCAGTTAACCGTGTTTTGCTTAAACAAAAATTCTTTATAGCAAAGATAATTGTAAATTATCTTTAAACTCTAGATGCGGCCAATGTCGGCCATCTTTCCATTCACTGCTTAAACAAGGGAGCACTCTATGAACAATGCATCACACTCAACACTTATCTGGCCACATAATCTGGTGATAAAAGACAGAAGTCCATAATCTTCATGGACATTTGTCAACAGAAAGTGTTTGTTTTTTGTTAGAAAGATTTGTTTGTGAGAGTAAATTGCCAGATATCTTCTTCAAAATGAAGCAGATATCTGAGTCACTCATGCTAATTGTTTACTGTACTAAACAGGCCTAGTGCTGTAAAGTATGTACACACAGTGTGTGCAAGAAGATACAACATAAACAATCGGCTTGATTCCATCTGACTTCGACATGTTATCGGTTAACCAATAAACGATTGATAAAGATTATTGTTTATTGTTTAATGAATTAAAGGAAACTGCACATCCCTAGGACTTAAGGGGCTTGCCTTAGGGTTCCTTGTGGTCCAGGGTGGGGGTTCCTGTGGCGAAGGCTTACATTTTCCAAGGTTTAGATACCCCAAACGACTCTGAATTTGTGCAATACACGTTTTTTTAACAAAATTAGGATGATTACGAATAGCATGATAGCAGCATATAATTTTGCAATGATACAGACTACCCCACCCCCACCCCTATTAAAGAAGATCAAAAATAGCCATTTTGAACAAAATAACAATTTTTGACATCCCCCCTTCCCCCCCTCCCGCCTGACGGCGCCACTTCTGGGTGGATGAATGAATGACAGTGTGATAGAAGACCGTCTCTTGCTTTGTATTTGATATTGGTGGATGTTTGAGACCTTTTCTTGTTGTTTCCACAGATTGTGATGCAGTTCCTGTACAATGGCACTGCAGAGCACATTGCTTCCAAGGACATATTAGAGGTAAATACCAGCAATTCACTCCTATTAACTGTCAGGATTCTGTTATGTCAAAAGTTAAATCCATACTAGAGCCATGAAGGTGCTTATTCCTGCTTTTCTTGGCAAAAGTGGATGAGAGCACATACCTCACCTTGGACAGGACCCTGCAGTGCTGGTACTCATTTACAGCTGAGTGAACTGGTTCAAGCAGAGTGAAGTGTTCGCTCGAGGACACAATGCAGGGCTCTTGGTGGGATTCAGAAGGTACCTCTGTTGTGTGACTCTCCCATTATTCTGACAAATAATAAGTAGACATCATAAAGGCCGGTTAACATGGGCAAAAATTTACAATACAATTGATCGTTTTGGATTATCCTAAATATTTGTACAGACACTGACAAACCAATCACTAACAGCTGCAGAAGTGGTGTTACTAGTATACACTATACATCAGTGTGTGAAGCAATTTCCTTGAGACAAGATTTCCTCAATAATTGATTACTGATCAATACTGATCAATACGCTGAATAAGATGTGCATGTCTCTAAGAAACCCTTTATTTTTCTCCTTCTAGCTGATGGCAGCAGCTAACTTTTTTGCCGTGGATGGCCTCATTCTTAACTGCTCCAGACTCTGCTCCCAGAAACTGAGTGTTGAGACGGCAATCACCATCTACAGGCATGCAAGGGTATGTAGCAACCAGTGGGGGCATTGTTTCTCTTAAATTGACTACAGAATGCTTGTATACCAGGCAGATGTTTTACCTATCTGAAAATGTATAGAGGCAAAATTGACTAGAGTAAAGTCTGTTCAAATTGATTTAAAGCCTCTCACCCAAATCAGTTGCAAATTGACCCGTTTTGAGCTTTCGTAATTTTCATGCATTTGTAATGCAAAGTTTTGACTGAGCAACCTTAGTGTATTCATATGTAAATAAGTTGTCAGTCATATTCTTTGAAGGAATGGAGCAAAAGAAAAGTGATGAATCTTCATCATCCTCCCAACGAAAGACATTCCATCATTCTCAGTGAGGTAGATTTAGGAATGACGTTTAGATGAAGGACTTTAAACATACCCTGTGGTTCTGCATAGGGCCCAGGGAGATATATCACTCACATTGAACATTTTCAGTACTGAACTCAAATAGATGAAAAAGAATAAGTCCAAATTAGTATTTTTGATTTTTTGCCCTACTAACAAAATATTATGAGTCAAGATATGTGAGGATTTGAGCCTGAACAAGAGCCTGAACAAGAGCATGAACAAGAGCCTGACAAGAGCCTGGACAAGAGCCTTAACAAGAACCTAAACAAGAGCCTGAACAAGAGCCTGGACGAGAATAGGAATATTAAGATCTTCTAGCATTGCTGCATTAATTAGAACTCAACAAAGACAGGATCATCAAAGCCTCATAATACGCAATTAAATACAATGAGTTACATGATACCCGAGTACACTGTGTGTGTTATCATTCACTTTTGAGACTAATGGTGTGACCGTCACCGGCACACCCTTTGTTTTTGTTCAGTAGGTGCTTCTTGAAGCCCCCACAATCAACGGTGCTACCTAAAGCCCCCACAGTTAATGGTGTTACTTAAAGCCCCCACAGTTAATGGTGTTACTTAAAGCCCCCACAGTTAATGGTGTTACTTAAAGCCCCAACAGTTAATGGTGCTACTTAAAGCCCCAACAGTTAATGGTGCTACTTAAAGCCCCAACAGTTAATGGTGTTACTTAAAGCCCCCACAGTTAATGGTGCTACTTAAAGCCCCAACAGTTAATGGTGTTACTTAAAGCCCCCACAGTTAATGGTGTTACTTAAAGCCCCAACAGTTAATGGTGCTACTTAAAGCCCCAACAGTTAATGGTGCTACTTAAAGCCCCAACAGTTAATGGTGTTACTTAAAGCCCCAACACTTAATGGTGCTACTTAAAGCCCCCACAGTTAATAGTGTTACTTAAAGCCCCAACACTTAATGGTGCTATTTAAAGCCTCAACAGTTAATGGTGTTACTTAAAGCCCCCACAGTCAATGGTGTTACTTAAAGCCCCACAGTCAATGGTGCTACTTAAAGCCCCCACAGTCGATGGTGTTACTTAAAGCCCCCACAGTCAACGGTGTTACTTAAAGCCCCCACAGTCAATGGTGTTACTTAATGCCGCCATAGTCAGTGGTGTTTCTTAAAGCCCCCACAGTCAACGATGCTACTTAAAGCCCCCACAGTCAGTGGTGTCATTACTTAGAGCCTCCACAGTCAGCAAAGGGTGTTTTTGCTTTTTATATGATTGATTATTGAAAATGACATCAATGATTTTTTGTTGTCTTCCAGCTTTACAATGCTCCAGCTCTGATTGAATACTGCCACGCCTTCTTCCTTGCCAATTTTACCAATTTGCTGACAGAAAATGAAGCTTTTCGAAAGCTCCTGAGGGGCAATCGCCCTCATCCCCATGACACCCTGTCTATGTTGCAGGAGATGCTTGCCAGACGAGTGACGGTCAGCTTCACGGAGAGCAAAGTATGATGAATGGCAACCTCTTAGCTTATAACGGATGAAAAGAGAGCTTGATCATTGATGGACAGCAACTTATAGCTCTTCAACCATTGTGGATTTGACCATACTGCCTGCACACAACCTTAAATATTGAGGCATTTATTTATTTAATGTGTACTACTAAAATTTTGCTCACACTCTGAGCATTTTGCACCATACATTATAAGATAAACCAGTTTACTCTAAATATGGAACAGTAGTTATTTTTTACTCATGAATGAGTAAATGATTTAGCAAGACTATAATTGCTTTCATTTCCAATGTACTTGTATATGTGTCCAATTACTTAGCTGTTTTGCTATTGATTTTTTTAATATCGAATGAAAGGAATTTCTTTAAACAACGTCAATTGCTAGTTATTGATGTCCCTAAGATCTGTGTTGCCAGCTAGTAATTGACATCTCTACCTGACCTTTCTACAAGTAGTGCTAAAAGCCAAGTGACTCCATTGATCAGAATCAAACTTGTACTCAAGAGAACTGGAAGCACTATTTGTGATATTAAGACCCACCTTAGTTCATTCACTTTGCTTGGGTTGAATTTTGGTAAACCGATCTTTCAAGGGAAAATATTGATTCTTTTCACTCATCTGTACCTATATTAGTCATGATCGCTTAAATCCGTTGTAGTTCATACTGAAGGTCTTCTTGCATTAAATCCAATGTAATTCATACTGAAGGTTTTCTTCCATTAAATCCGTTAACATTCATACTGAAGGTCTTGCATTAAATCTGTTGTAATTAATGTTGAAGGTCTTCTTGCATTTAAACAAGCCTCATCCCCTCTTGAGTGAAAGCTTTGATTCATCAGATGATTATTTTTTTTCTCTGTATCATGGATTCATGACAAATTCAGAGACATCTCAGTTTTACCTACAAATGAAAACTTGTACTTAGCTGCCGAGCTGTAACATCAGTGTTTTCAATATGATTGTGAATCAAAGTTAACCTTGTGCATTTTAATTTCACATGTGATTTGAAAGAAATGTTAGATTGAATAAAACCAGTGTTTTGCTATAATTGGAGAAATATTAGTCAAGAATGATATTCATTCTGTTAATAAATATTATATCTTCTTCATCAGAATTTATAGAATAGAATCAAATTGATGTTGAAAAACTGGAAACCATTTAGAAATGAACGTCAGTATTGCCTGTGTCAAGTACACAGATTTAATTTTGGAAATGTGAGAATAGCTGGACAAAACAATATGTTACATTAGCACTGAGCAAAACACACCACAGTTAACATATAAGCTACATTCTTCACCATGCTGTGATGGGGGTGAGGTGAGTGGAGCTCAGAATGGGTAACAGCCTACATGCAATACCCCGCCACCTTTGGATCCAACTTTGCAGAAAGCAGCAATCGGAGCAAAGCTTTGATGAGTTTGACCTCTGAATACCAATATTTATTTCAACACTAGTTTATATGCTATTACAGTTTGTATTTATTATCAAATGTATCAAATGCTCAGAAATATTTTGATTTTACTGATTATTATGAAATTTATCTCAATAGAACTTCATTCTTAAGATCTTGAAACCTAGGCCATTAACATGAGCCTAAATAGCACAGCATCATTTGATAGACAGCATCATTTGATAGACAGCATTGCAAGCTATGGCTGTTAGATCTGCAACCTTCTTGTCCATTATTCAGATTCAAGGCAGTGCTTGCCTGACCTGCTGGGTGCATTCTAAGTGTGGTCCAGTGGAGATAGACATGTGCAGATGATAGTAGGTTGAGGGGGACAGAGCCAAATTGGACTTTTGAGAGAATAGATCGATATGTATCATGTAGTTTCTGAAATACAATTATCAGAAATATTCACATACCAAGGAGAGAGTGGTATTCATTGACCTTCTTTAATGAAGGTCACAGAGTATGTATATAGATGTGTTGACAATATTTATTTTTTGGTGCAATATTTTTTACCCAATGAAAAATATTATTTCAGAAATTACAATTCATTTCTGTATAAAGTTTCAATTATTTAATTATTTTCATAATTTAAAGCTTGAGCATTGTTAGTATTTATGGTTGATTTTGTATCATTTACATACTGGCAGGAAGGTATTGGTCAGCTCTAGGGCTCATCTCCATGTTATAGACTATGCATCATTTTTCCAACAAAGGGGATGAATTTTGTACAAGTTGAGCAAATTTGAGAAAAATTGGTAGTGTGTTTCTTTCGCATGTTTACACTTGCAATTATACATTGATAAGAGCTGTCAGCAGATTATTGGTTGTGATTGGAACTAGATGAGTTGAGTGGGTAAGATTGATCTGTCAGCAGTCGATTGGATGTGATTGGAAGTAGGTGAGTGGAGTGGGTGACATTGATGAGCAACAAAGCTCTGCTTGTACACCTTCATTAAAAGTTTTTGGCCCTTAGACCCCTCCAACCCAACACCCCTGATTTTCTCGAAATCAGGGGTAATCCACACCATTCAACCGAGAGACTCTTCACAATTCACTGACTAGCATCCAGCTATTGTTACACCATACACAATACAGGGTAATCTATACCTTCTTATCTGATAACATCTTCATAGTCTATTTACAGTTTACTTGTTAGCAACCAGCTACTGTTACACTGTACACAATAGGTCATTCATCTTGGGCTCAAGCTACATAACTGCTGTTCAGTAAACAAATCAGATTAGTCCTTGGCAGAGCCTAAATAAAAATATATATTGTATGCTTGGAAGGACTTTGTGCAAAACCCATGAATGATTGATGGACCATTCTTCATAAGGGTGGTTATTTCATTATGTTCTACCATTCCTGAATCAGCAATGCCCAAAGTAAATGGCAGCCTCTTAAGTGAGGTCTCAGAACAGCAATTAGACATTCATTCATAACGAGGGCTTTGGTGCTCCATTTGAGGTAGAGCACAATGGACACATTGGTACAAAGACTAAATTCTCAGGTTTGTGGTCTTTTGAGAATAAGAGGCTGGGCAGTTGACAAACTCGGTTAAGTTTTGAAAACATTAATGTTGAGTAACATAAAAATGTCCATCAACTGTTTCTATGAGAAAAATAAAAGATGCCTTACGTTATCCTTGAAAGATTTTCATCTTCTGAGAAGTTTTTTTGACCAACTTTGATGTGAGTTTTGACCAAGAGACAGATATAGTCAATGTGAGAAATTTATTTTACATTTCAAATTATAGCTTTACTCTTTTGTAGGGTATATTATTCATGGGTATTGAGCAGACCGTGAATGGCAAAGAGTGATCCCTCTTCTGGTTGCATCTCCAGCCATCACTTCTCTTTCTCCTTCTTCAGGATTTCCATTATTTTAGTGACTTGATTTAAGTGAGGTAAATATATTACAGACTTCTCTTCTGAGAAATAAATTATTCAGAACATAATCATATTTTGGGGAAGAATCTATTTATGAGTATTAGCCACTATGACAGCCTCTGCTTTGATAGTTATATTTATACATATAATAGTCCTTGACGTAGACGTTCTTTATTTTTGCATATGTATGGAGTTCATCTCTTCATCTTTTCTCTGAATAACGAAATAAAAGCTGATAAACTGTCAGTCAGGTTGTGATGAAGTGTTTCTTTTCATGATCTGTGATGAACCACCTTATTTGGGGATGGATCTTCATTGGGAGGGAAACTACAGTTGATACTGTGGGAAGTTAATCATGGTTGTACTCATAAGGAATATTTCCAAAGATTTTCATTTTGACTTAAAATATAGATAAATTGCATAACGTCAAATTTGTCTGGATACTTAAGTTTTGATGTAGCACTTTTCAATGCAATCCTATTCAAATTTCATTATAAGGTACACTTCCATAGGCACATGCCCCCCACTTTTCTCAAAACTTTAAAAAGTGCCTTTTTCAGAGAGAAAAGGTGCCCTTTTTCTGAGGGAAAATTGTTCTTTTTCAAATGGAAAAGTGCCCTTTCAAAGAGGACAAGTACCCTTTTTAGCGATGGAACTTGCCCTTTAAAACATTGCAAACCTTTTTCTTCAATGAGTAAGTCACATAAATATCACCCTAAAAGGACTACTTACACTTGTGAAATTTTGCACATACACTATTCCCAATTTCCCCTAAAGACAGAGTTGGGGCCCAACAGCCCGACATATTGGACTTTTTTATACTTAAAAGGCCTTTATCTCTGCCTACCTTTGTTTTCCCAGCTTATAACTTGTAAAAACTCTTTAAAATAGGGCCTTTCTAGAGTGTGCAAACCACCCCATATTTCATTAATGGGGCATCTTTGAAATGGGCCATGCAGGGCAAAACTTACTATTTGGATTTGGGCCATAGGTTTGATATTTTGGGGGCACAAACCCTTTCAGCATGGAGTCCAGGGGCAATTCCCTGTTGGGGGTCCAGGGGGTGGGGGTAGCCCCTGGAAAACCATGCATTTTCCAAGTTTTAGATACCCAAAATGTTTTTGTGCAATACAGCTTTTTAACTAAATTAGGATGATTACGAACAATCTAGTATAGCAGCATATTATTTTGCAATGATACAGACTACCCCACACCCACCTCTATTAAAGAAGGTCAAAAATAGCCATTTTGGACAAAATAACATTTCAGACATAGGGGTGTCACATGCCCCCTCCCCACCCCCTCCATGATGGCACCACTGGAGCCATTGCCATGACAAACTGATGTGCCCTCTCCCATCTTCTTTGTAAAGATTAAAACATAACAGAGATAAAAAAGTGTTATTTAAAGTATCAACATATATTGAAGTCCCCTTATTAAGTTATTATAATTGATCTTTTTATTGACAGATTGAACTAACACTAAGCAAAATACCACATATTTCACATGTGGAGGCTGTGGCGCCTTTAATTTGGGTTCTGCCACTGACTCGCTGAAGACAGAGTGTGAATTTGGGCCATCTGGTCTAATTTATTTTTTGTTTCAATACAATTTATTTGTTAAACTCATATTTTACATATCATTACAATGAAGAAAATGTCACAAAGGAATACAATCATAATAACATAATTCATAAAGCATGATTGTCTATAATTACAAATTAAACAATTTAAAACTTACTAACAGGAAAAAAGAAAAGAAAGATCGGAAACATCTTGAGAGGATTCCGCAAACAATAAAATGTTCAACAAGAAGTTGCGATATTGAGAGCCATTTTTAATTTCCGATGCGATAGCACCAGGAACCTATGCAGTCATGATGGCACGTGTGTGTATGTATGTGTGGGTGTATGGCTCGTAAATGCGATATCTGTAGATGTGTCCTATTATTCTTGGTAGTGATATCATGCATTATAATGAGTAGGTTGTGGGCTTAATGTAAAAATCTTGAAAAGTTCAATTTTTAACAACCGCATGTCTGTTTTGTTTCATATGTGGTGTAATTATGATGTTAGCTAGTGTGTACATGCTCATGATGTAAAAACAATGAATTTCATAAAATATACATAGTGGGCGGGGCTTAATATGATTTTGCTGAAAAGAGCTTTAAACATGGAATGGTAAACTGGATTCATGTCATATTTGGTGCACAAACAACCCATGATCTGCAGATGTGCCCAATTGTTTTTGGTAGTGATATCATGCATATTAATGAGTGAGGCGAGGCTGTAAAAATCTTGAAATATTCATATTTTAACAACCGCATGTCTGTTTTGTTTCATAATTGGGATAATTATGATGTTAGCTGGTGTGTACATGTTCATGATGTAAAAACGTTGAATTTCATTAATATGCATAGTGGGCAGGGCTTAATATGATTTTGTTGAAAAGAACTTGTAAACGCGGTATCTCAAGAACGGTATACTAGTTTCATGACGTATTTGGTACACAGATAGCCCATGGTCTGTAAATGTGCCCAAATGTTTTTGGTAGTATTATCATGCATATTGATAAGTGGGAGGGGTTTAAAGTGAAATTTTTGGAAAAGGGATAAATGAGCAACTGTATCCGTTTTGTGTTATATTGGGCATGATATTTTTGTTATTGTGTACATGCTTATGGTGTCAACAGATGTCATTAATATGCATGGTGGGCATGGCTTAATGTAAAGATGCTAAATGATGTAAACACCATACCGTACCCCATGAATGATACATCTGATTTATGCTATATCAGATACACAGATGGGTCATGGCCTGTACATGTTCTAATGTTGTGGTAGTGAATATAAATGAGTAAGTGGGGTTTACTGATAAATTCTTGAAATAGGATAAATATGGCAACACTTTTTGCATTATACTTGATGTTGTTAATTATTGTGCAAATTGCAAATGTTGACAACATTTTTATAGATGTCCATGGTGGGTATGGTTTATGAATAAATATCCTTAAACAAATATTTCATGATATACAATGACGTGACAGTAAGTACAAATTTTGCAAATCAATTAGCTTATGAAAAAGAAGCATCGGAACCACAAAACCTTTTGGTTCTGGTTCATTTCTTGTTGCTATATGCTCTTCAAATTTACAAATAATTTTCAATTTAGAAATCGGGTGAGAACAGATGTGCTATTATTCTGTATTTTACATGCATAAATAACCTGCTTACCTACTAAAATCACTTGCTGAATTAACTTTAAATCACTACCGACTTCAAATAAACCATGTAGTGTAGAAAGAGTTGGAAACGTGAGGAAATGGAAGTTTAACGAAATAACTAAAAATCTCCTGCCAGAAGCTTGGTGTAATTTGTACTGATACTAATTTATACCGAGTTATATTCATTCTCAGCAAGATAATGTTGGCCTCCTAAATAATAATCTAAGGACTCCTTATTTGCTTTTCACATTATTTTAGACATTAAATATTTTTCGATTCATGACCAATACAATAAGCATAGCAAGGTTTACGTCCTGAAAGCATCCGGCCACGGCTTTTGATAACCAGTTGTGAAGTCACTGGTTGCAGACCCACCGGGATTCGCACCCGGGACGTGTAAATTCTTCCGATTTCAAGACCTATGATCTATAAAATTTCCAATTTGTTTTGTATATTTTGGTATAATTTTGTTCTATTTGACCGAATTTTGAACCAAAATATTTGTAATATTAGAAGCTGAAAATAAAATAAAAGGGAAAATGGGTCACCAGTAATTTTCGGACCGATAAAAGTTTCGAAATTTTCCGGTGTATGTGTGTGTGTGTAGGAGAGAGGGGGGGGGGGGGTGCAGTGCTACATGCTCTCAAAATATGACAGTTTGAAGTGCCCCTCAGATTCAAACATTTTCCACCGCCTCTGCCTGGCACTCCGCCCCCGCCAATCCCGGAACGCGACGCCACTGCAAATAATTTATTTTTTAAGCTTAAATCATTTTTAACTCCTATCAACCTTTTTTTTTTAAACCCTGCATGGGCGTAAACAAAGCCCTGTAAACCGCTAACAGGCTAATAACTGCTTAAATCTTTAAAGGCGTTTGGTCCCTCGATGAACTGCTTATTAGGATCGGGAGGGGGCGGGGGATCCCGGAAGGACTTGGACTCTCTTTTGTGGTGATATAAAGAAAGCAAATAGCATAATGGAATACTGATGCAAGATAAAATGGTTGGAAATTTCCATGAATCTGTTGCAGCTTTCGATTATCAAAATGTCATCCGCTGCGGGAATCTTAACATCCTAAAACCTGGAAATTCTCCTTATTTGCTTTTCACATTATTTTAGACATTAAATGTACTCTGATTCATGACCAATACATTATAAGCATAGCAAGGTTTACCGTCCCGAAAGCATCCAGTGCTGGACATTATATCAAGACGGCCACGACCTTTGATAACCAGTTATAAAGTCACTGGTTGCAGACCCACCGGGATTCGCACCCGGGACGTATAAATTCTTCCAAATTCAAGACCTATGATCTATAAAATTTCCAATTCTTTTTGTATATTTTGGTATAATTTTGTTCTATTTGAACGAATTTTGAACCAAAATATCTTTAATATTAGAAGCTGAAAATAAAAAAAAAAAGGGAAAATGGGTCACCAGTAATTTTCGGACCGATAAAAGTTTCGAAATTTTCCGGTGTATGTGTGTGTGTGTGTAGGAGGGGGGGGGGATGCTGTGCTACATGCTCTAAAAATATGACAGTTGGAAGTGCCCCTCAGATTCAAACATTTTCCACCGCCTCTGCCTGGCACTCCGCCCCCGCCAATCCCGGAACGCGACGCCACTGCAAATAATTTATTTTTTAACTTAAAATCATTTTTAACTCCTATCACCTTTTTTTAAACCCTGCATGGGCGTAAACAAAGCCCTGTAAACCGCTAACAGGCTTATAACTGTTTAAATCTTTAAAGACGTTTGGTCCCTCGATGAAGTGCTTATTAGGATCGGGAGGATGGGGGGGGGGGGTGTGGGTGTGTGTGTTTGCCTCGTATTTTGAGCATGAGCTTTTCTCTAGAAGCTTTGCTCAGATGAAATGGTTAGGGGAGGGGATATGGAGTTACATAATTCATTCCTCAAAGGTTATTCCAGTACTTGAATCTTTAAGGAATTAATTTTTCTGTTTTCGTGGGAAAGTGAGTCCAAATATTGCCTCAGATATGTTGCCCACCAAACAGCCTCCAACCCCAAACCACCCTCACCAAGATGCTATTTATAACATAGTTTTTTTTGTTATCATCATGACCGTACGAGCTCACATCTTCCCATCCTCGCCCCCTGTAGAGATGTAGAATGTCGGATATAATTGTATTAGAGTATACCACAGTCATGCCTGACCCAGCTAGATATCAGAATCATGTCCTCCTAACCGCTATGACCGCCGACTTGGCATGATGACAAAAATCATACTTGGGCACTTAGTCAGGCAGAGATTGAAAATGTTGGATATACTGTTTAAATCAGAGGTATATCTCAATCATGCCCGAATCGTCTAGATATCAGAGTACGGGTCGGGCAACCGGGACAGTCAGACAGTATAAAAGATTCCCACTCATTAGGGCCATTTAAAGTTTGGGTTGAAAAAACTAGAAATCTTCCAGGGCTTCTCCTCCTGGACCCTTAGTACTAGAGCTACGTCCATGAACCCAAAAGGTTTGGCCGAATGTTTCTAAATTTTAAAGGGAATTTTCCCTCTACTTGTTTAGAAATGGTATAAACTGACAAACACATATCTGAGTAGATTTTAACGTTAAAATGTACAGTTTTCATCTTTTCATTAATTATGTTGTGGAACTATGTCTGTTTGTGTAGATTTTGGGGCAAAAAAAATTACAAATCCTTAGACCATGGCTTCACCCATGAACCCTTGAACACTTTTGTCTGAAGTTTCTCAATTTTCAGGAGAGTAGATTCAATATGAGAATGTAGAATTGTCTTTTTATTATCAATTAAATTTTCCGAACTTTCTCAGTTCTGCAGTTTGTATTTACTTTCAGCCATTTTGGGGCATCAAAGACAAAAAATCTTCAGAACTTCCTTGGGCTTCACCCTTATACCCCTCCCAAGCAAATTATGGACGGACTTTTTCTCCTGGATCGTATATCCTTGCTTTGCCCCGGGACCCAACGATTTTTCCTTTACATTTTAAAACTTTGTGTTTATTTTAAGCCATTTTGTTGCATCAAACAGTCAAAAACAAGAAATCTTTAGTCCAAGGCTTCGCCAATGAACCCACAATTTCCCCCCATTTCCCTCAATTTTTAGGGGAAATTTCTCTTCTGCCGTTTAGAAATGGTAATCTAGATTTTAACATGACAATTCAAAATTGTCTTCTTTTCATTTATTTAATTTCCGACCTTTTTAGCCATTTTGGGAATACTTATGCCACAACTTATCGAAGCACGACAAAAAAAAAAAAAAAAACCTTCGACAGTTTCTGCATAATACGATTTTAATGAACAAGTTAAACAGAGCGATGGATTTCGATGAGCATATTACGATGCGTCAGGGGTGTAGAAAACTTTCGAAAAGTGGGGGCACGACCTTTTAGGGGGCACTTTTCAAGTCATATGTCCCCCATTTCAATCTGTAGATAAAATAAGTGATCCCAAAACAACAAAGTAAAAGGGGCACTTTATTTTTAAAAAGGGACACTTTATCAATGGGGACACATTCATTCCGTACATGGACTGACAAAAGTCGCCAGTTTCATACTATTGGGTCAGTAATTGAGGGGCACTTTTGTAATTTATCGGAAAGGGGGGAACGTGCCTCCTCCCCTCCCCCGTTCACAGACCTAAGGGATGGGTAGTCCACAATAACTCCGATACAACGTGCATCACAAAAAGCATCACAGTTATGAATAAACACCAATTCATCAAATGAAATTTTCGTTTTTCAAATAAATAAAAACAATCTTCCTTCATTTTAGACTGATTTTTACCATCCAAAATCAGAAACGCATTTCAAACATGTTTCAAAATCAATGAACATTTTTAAACTTTTCAAGATTTTAACATCCAATTTCTAGACCCTTTAAAATATGTTCGCGCTTCGTGCGATAACTTTAATGATATAACAGAAAATGTATCTATTTTCTTGTATTTTTCAAGTTACGGTCATTTTTCAACTTCCCGGGAAGTATAGGCCTATATCATTTTTATTTCTGTTCAAGTGCTAAAGCTTTTTGAGAAAATTAAAACATCGCCCCCCCCCCCCCTCCCTAATATAAATAGGACAATGCAGTAATCAAAAAATAATCCCGATCATTTTAATCTAATAATCTAAAATGATCCCGATACATTTTATATGAATACATGTAAACCCAACCAATCTATATAACTGAATTTAATTTGTAATTTACACTTGAGGGCGGTTCCAGGATTTCTGAAATGGGTTGGCTAAACCTCCCAAATATTTAAGTCTTGATATCATTCAGTGGCGGCGGAACCAGGGACGAAAAAAGTGGGGTAAACCCAACCAATCCATATAACTGAATTCAATTTGTAATTTTAACTTGAGGGCGGTTCCAGGATTGCTGTGATGGGTTGGCTAACCTCCCAAACATTGATGTCTTGATATCATTTAGTGGCGGCGGAAACAGGGGGACGAACAAAGTGGGGCAAATGTGTTGCTTAGCCCCCTCCCCAATATTTGCTTTTAATTTTTCTTAATCTTTAAAAAAAAATAAGATGTTAAAGGGAAAATTCCCGGATTATTTTTAAAGAAATAACGATTTGTTGGATTTCATCAACCGCAAAAATATGTTGTTGCCCTGCCCAAGGTTATATACACAGCGGCAATATTCATCGTAACTTAAGACTCACAAGTCAGATGCAAGGTTCCATGAATGAAACCTGTTGCCAAATACAAGATGTACGGACACATTTGACCAATCTCGATTGAAGAAGACACCTCAAAAATAAAATTGAAATAGTATCTCTTGCAAAAGAAAGTTTAGAGGGTGAGCCTTTGGGAGAAGAAAAGCAGTGGCGGGGCTATAGGGGTATCCATAGATCACTTTCCCCTATCTGCCCTCCCCCCCCCCTAGAAATGTGTGTAAAGTGACATATTTTGTCCGATTTATAGGTTTTTGCCTCCCCCCCTCTCATGAGAGGCATTTTCTCCTCTTTTCCCCCATGTCCAAAATCCTGGTGCCGCCACCCAGGAGAAGCGAATGTGAAACTTCCCGACAAGTGGGAAAAGATGGTGCCAGAGGCAGAAAATCTAGTTCACGATCACGGCAAGAAGCATAATGCATGATTAATAATTTAGACTTAGTCATCAGGGCGCCATGTGGGGAACGTGCCCCCTCCCATGTCCGAAATGTCGAAAATTGTATTTTTTTCCAAAAAAGCTATTTTATACCTGTTTAATGTGGGGGTAGTCTGTATCATTGCAAAATTATATGCTGCTATACTAGATCGTTCGTAATCATCCTACTTTTGTTCAAAAATCCGTGTATTGCACATATTCAGAGTCTTTTGGGGTATCTAAAACTTGGAAATGCAAGATTTTCTTGGGGCTTCTCCCCAGGACTTCCACCGGGGCTTTGTGCCGTCAAAGGCGGTCCCTTGATCCCATACCGAAAAGGTTTGTGCCCCCAATATCAAACCCCTCGCGGCCACTGATAATCATGAACGTAGATCCTGGGAAATGTGGGTATTCATACCCCACTTCTTGACTAACCTCTAACACGTAACGTGTTTAATACAATAAAATTAAAAGAAAAAAGTTGGCGTCAAAATGGGACGTAATCCGGCGCTTCCTAATTCAAAAGGATGAAGATGAACTTACGGATAGTGAGGTTTCTAAGACTGTACCCATCTTTCATATCAACGTTACTTTTTGTTTTAAAGGTTGCCTTTTAGTAGATTGTTGAGACATATATCAATTCGATCTTTTGTTATCACGCCTAAATTGAAAGATCCACCCCCCCCCCCTCTCCATTTAAACCTTAACCCTTTGAGGTAATTCAGGGGCCCCTTATCATAGTCATTGTAAGGCCCCGGGGTCTTTTTCATACGGTGCCTCATCTGGACTCTTTGGGGCCTCTTATCATGTAATCATAAGGCCCTTAATTGCCTTCTTGCTGCTAGTACTTTATCGAGGCCAGGGCCTTTCGGGTCGGGGCCGGCGTTGCAGCCAGGGGCGTAACTTGACTTGGAGACCAGGAGGTGGTGTAAGTCAAATTTTCCTTTGACCTACTCATTAAAAAACGAAATACATGTGTCTATACAATCACACAATATAGAACAGTTGGGAACAGATTACCTCCCACCTCCCCCTCCCCCACCCCCTACCACCGCCAATCCTGTCGCCAGAACTTTTACTGCGTAACACCGTGTACCCATTTACGGGCTCTGTCGAGGTCTATAGGGGTGAAACCTTGGTTGGGGTCCAGAGGACGAAGCCTGGGGGCTTCGAAGTAATGCATCAGCAGAGAAGAAGTTTCATTGCAAACTGGTTGGAGAGATTTTCTTGGGTAATCTATTGTAAAAGAAGAAAAAGAGACGTTTTGCTTTACCTGCCAAAAAGCTGATGTACTTATCCAGAAGACAGGGGTAGCTTTCGAAAAGTAGGGGTAGACTTTTTAGGGGGAACTTCCCAAAGTTATATGCATATGCCCGCCCCCTGTCTGTAGATAATAAACTAAAGTAAAAGGGGCACTTCATTTTTACGAAGGGGCAATTTTCCAATGGGAACCCATTTCTCCGTAAATGGGACTGACAAAAGTTGCCAGTTTCCCACAATTGGATCAGTAATTAAGGGGCATTTAATTTTGAAAAAGACACTTTTGTAATATTTTAATTTTTTTAAGTGTGCTCAAATTCCACCAGTTCTTGCACCTTTGACAGTATTTGAGGGGCACTTTTCAATTTCAGATGGGGCACTTTTGTTATTTTTCGTAAAAGCTGGGGCCACGTTCCTCCAGTGCCCCACTGTCCCAAAACCTATGCCAGTAGGGCTTTAATCCTCCATTGGTTAACGTGTATTTTCAGGGTCCATTGAGATAAAGTGTATTTTCTTGGGCACTCTAGGTGGTAAAATCTTCATTGGGCCCTCATTGTGCGCATTGGATGTTTGGGGCCCTCATTAGGTGTACTAGGTGCTTCCATTGAGTTAACGTGTATTTCTATGGTCCATTAAGTTAACGTGTATTTTCTTGGACACTCTGGGTGTTTGGGGTTTAATCATAATTGGGCACTCTTAGTGCTTGGAATATAATCATCATTGAGCGCACTGAGTGCTTGGATTTAATCCTCATTGGGCGCGCAGGGTACTTGGGGGTTTATTCCTCACGTACGCACTGGGTGCTCTTGGGGTTTAATTTTCATTGGGCGCGCTAGGCTCTAGATGAAGTAATTAAGTTCAGATACCTTGGTGCAACAGCAAGCTTACAAGGTGGTGGCGAGGAAGATATCAAAAACAGAATCTCTAAAACACGAGTAGCATTTATAAAGTTAAATAAGATTTGGAACTCTGTTCAAATGCTACAGGAGAATTTTGATGATCAGATGGCCATATGTAATATCTAACGATGAAATACTGAGAACCACTAAACATGGCAAAATCAGCACTGAAGTTAAAAGAAGAAGGTGGAGGTGGATTGGTCATGTGATGCGCATGAGCACTATTAAGCACTGTGTGACAGCTATGACGTGGAAACCAGAGAGGAGAAGGAAGGTTGGTCGTCCTAGAACGACCTGAAGAAGGACAGTCGAGAAGGAACACGATGAGTAGTAATTAATAAATTAATACAAATGGGTTGTGAAATTGTGATCAATCTCACCCAGGGGGACAGAGGTGACATGTCCCCCTCTTTTTTTTTATTCAGTACATTTTAGGAAAATTTTCCATTTGTCCCCACCCCTATTTTTTGGATAAGAGGTCATGCTCCCCCCCCCCCTCACACACACACACACACTTTTTAAATAAGAAATACGGCCCTAATCTCATCTCATCTAATTCGGTTAAAAAAAAAGTCCATACGATGTCCCTGATCGGATGATTCAAAACGCATGTCCCCGGTTGGGACTCAAAATAAGTATGGGTGTGTGTGGAAGGGAGGGGGGGCGGGGCGTTTCTCCTGCCTCACGGGAATTACGGCCCTGGTTTTGATCATCCAAATCGTTTTTGTGAGATGAATATGTCGAACTGTCAGGCTCTTCCGTTTCTCCCAGCAGATTGACCTGTCGACTGCCTAAGCCATTTACAGGCTGCATAAGCGTATAAACTCGTTTTTCTCAACTTATTACTGCAGATGACCCACGGGCGCAACAAGAATATGTCCCTCTTCTCTAGTTTCGTCCCTGGCCCTCTTTGGATGGCATCCATGGCCCCACCAATTGGATTTGGTCATACCTCTGGGGGATTTAACATAATACATTAAGTTTTTGAAAAGCAGTGTTTGGGGAACACTGTTGGCAGGTTGGGGGAAATATTTGCATAATTTATTCAAAATATGCTTAAACCCTCAAAATGCTGTAAAATGATGAAATCTCAACAGCATTCATTTCTTAGCTACCTGTCCATCTGTCCATGGATCTCGAATTAATTGTTCAAATTATTCTTTGATCAGATTCCGGAAAATTGTAAGGTGCATGCATGGCAGCTAGTTCTTGTAAGCGTGCGTGCGCTGACTAATATATGAAACCGGGATGTATTAAAGATTATCACCTTCCCGGCTACCGTACTACCCCGGGTAAAGCCAATGCAACAGTGGGTAGGTGGGCAGCGAACCGATTCGTTTTATCCGTAAAATGGGCTTTCTGACAAAAGATGCACGAAAATTGGAAAGAAAGAAAAATTAAAGGTGGACAAAGACCCATATGTCAGGGCGTCTTTTTGGTGAATTTTCAAATATTCATTAAAACATATTTTATCTCCCAAAGTGATATAATTTTCTGATTATATTGATTCTGAATCTCAGAAAGCTACTTTGTATGAAATTGGTGTTAGAGCAGATTCGAAGGTCTCCACGACGACCAAAAAGCTCAGTTTTGCTA
>JAIGNY010001782.1:295000-362500 GCA_020152595.1 Chiridota heheva
ATATATATATATATATATATATATATATATATATATATATATATATATATATATATATATATATATATATATATATATATATATATATATATATATATATATATATATATATATATATAACACATGACGCTTTCAATATGGAGGTGGATCTCGCTGAAAGCCCAACTTGAGGCTCCACCCAGTGCTTTGGCAATAGCCTGCTGCGTCTCCTGCCGCCTAATTTGTTTCCCATCTTCCAAAAGCTGTTTTTTTCATCCCTACCCAAATTAATCTTTTTAGCAGCTTGGGCCTTCTCTTTTAAGACTTCTCTTTTAAGACTTTATAACGTTCAAATTCTTCAACGACCGTCTTAAATTCCAAAGCTGAAACGTTCCCATCTTCGATAGCTTTACTGACGAGGTCTACGATGTTGTTGAGCTTAGAGGAAACAATTGTTGCAATCTTACAATGCTTCGCACCTTTTTTATCCATCCGTGTTCATAAATAATTACAGAGTACACTACTAACACCACATACAGCAGCAGCACCTTCCATAGCAATCCCTACTGGTGCAGCAACAATTGTAACCAAAACACCCATTCCATGGGATAATCACTCGGTGGTTATCCGACAGACCACCCGCTTCACAGCATCACGAACAAAAAGGTGCTTGGCATAATCAGGGAGCTATTCCAACTCCCTGGCAAAATGAAAGACGATTGTGCTGGAGTACCCATTAGCGAGTATAAAGGACTTCGACCCAAATGTATTCTATCCCGAAGGAAATTGGAGGTGAAATCCGAAAAGCAAAAGGCGTTAAAAAGTATGTTGTGAAAAAAATATATGACATCAGCAGTACTGATGTCGTATAGCACTATATGACAGCAAAACATTTTGTCATGGTATGAATCTATTGAGAAGCGAATACCACATGCATATAGCATGCAAATGAATACAATTTCCTTGTCACCTTTCGATACCAAGCGCTGGGTTGTGAGTGGATCACCCACCATTATGGCCTTTGGCTACAGGGATTAAACATACAAACAAATATAAAGAAAAAAATATTTAAAAAAAAAAATTAAAATATTATAAAAAAATGTATATATTTTTCTGTCATAAATTTTCAAGATAGGTGGGTGGCCTCAGACAAAAAACGACATAAAAAGTGTTTCAGAAACCCCAGTTAGTGGAATCAAAAAATGTAACAACTACGCAAATTAGTGAAAACTACATACAAAAGGGAGGGTGGGAGGGGGTGGGAGAGGGGGGAGAGGGGGAGGGGGTTAGTTCGCCCGGTGAAATAAAAAAACGACGCAAAAATGCGCCAGAACCCGGCCCAAAACAAAAACGACGCAAAAATGCGCCAGAACCCAGCCCAAAACAAAAACGACATAAAAAGTGCGTCAGAACTCCCCTTTTGTATACTACTAAAACAATACTCGGAAAAATTAGATAGAAAATATTGATGGCCGTAATGAGCCACCGTATAATTGGAAAGAGGGGAGGGGGTTGGCCGAATTTACGGGGACAGTGTTTCCTGCTTCCACTCGAGTCCAAGTCCTTTGCCAAGTAAATGCGTATATACACAAAACATTCCTGCCTCAAGATTAATCTTTAATTAATGAACTTTTATCTGTAATTAATGAACTTTTATCTGTAATGAATGAACTTTGGATTCCGAACAAAACTATACGTTACTAAACTATACGTTACTAAACTATACGTTACTAAACTATACGTTACTAAACTATACGTTACTAAACTATACGTTACTAAACTATACGTTACTAAACTATACGTTACTAAACTATACGTTACTAAACTATACGTTACTAAACTATACGTTACTAAACTATACGTTACTAAACTATACGTTACTAAACTATACGTTACTAAACTATACGTTACTAAACTATACGTTACTAAACTATACGTTACTAAACTATACGTTACTAAACTATACGTTACTAAACTATACGTTACTAAACTATACGTTACTAAACTATACGTTACTAAACTATACGTTACTAAACTATACGTTACTAAACTATACGTTACTAAACTATACGTTACTAAACTATACGTTACTAAACTATACGTTACTAAACTATACGTTACTAAACTATACGTTACTAAACTATACGTTACTAAACTATACGTTACTAAACTATACGTTACTAAACTATACGTTACTAAACTATACGTTACTAAACTATACGTTACTAAACTATACGTTACTAAACTATACGTTACTAAACTATACGTTACTAAACTATACGTTACTAAACTATACGTTACTAAACTATACGTAACTTCAGAAACCGTTAAATCTGAACTGAACTATCTGTGTACATATGTGGAAGCTCTGGTACAAATATCTGTCAGCGTGCCAACTTATGGATTTGATAGAAAACTGGAAACATCGCTCCCCTAACGCTGTCACGTGCACTCAATGCACGCAGTACAGAACAAGTGAAAAAAAGGTCACACAGGGAGTGAGAGCAATTGATGGAAAAGCTTTATTTTTGCACACGGTGCGGTGCACCTCCAGAGATCACGGGGTCAATAACAGGAAACTGTACTAAGATGTATCAGTGGCTGCTGGTTTCCAGCACTGACATTATTAAACACATTAAATTGTTACCATGACCTTGCTGTTTTGGGGCTGACGTGCACATACAACACGTTTTTCGTCACTGCTTTGCTTTTGCTTGTTCGTAGCCCCATGAACTTTATGTCGTCTTTTATTATAGGAAACAAAACAAAAAATCTCAAAAAAATAACTAAATTACACCATTAAGAAAAACAACCTTTCCAAATGGGTAACAACATAAAGGCCTAGACCAAAGAGCTTCTACACAGAAGCTTTTTGCCTAGACTACCTTTACCAAAGAGCTGCCACATACTTTTTACGTACGATAAAGTTTTCCCCTTCAAACATTCTTCAGCAAATCTGTACCCAACAGCTTTGTATTTCAGCTTACGATGAAATAGAGTAAATCATGTTCCTTAAAAAAATATTGGTGTATGGGTATTTTAGATTCAACAGAAAGAGCTGAAAACAGACTGCACTTTGTAATTTCCGAATTATGGCTAAGTTTGCAGTATTCTTAATGCATACAAAAAGTGTGATGAAGACCGCTCAAAACTGAAGACCGCTTCACAACAAACTTTTCAACGTTACAAGTTTTGGGATTTTTGACGTATCACATTTTCAAATAATTCTAAATTCTAAATAAAATTTTGAGTGTACAGAATTGAACGTTTCATTTGGAACTTTGATAGTTTGAATTGTTAAGTTATCAAAACGAGGTTTCGTTCCTTTGCTAGTGAAAAGCAAATAAGGAAGGGGCTCCTAAAATAGTTTATGAAGTTTGCATCATTTTCTCAGTCTAAAAAAAATTGAACTTGGTAGGGCTATATCATTTGACAAGATTCAAAATCCAAGTCTGCAGAATTAAAATTCACACTCGGTCTTCAGCGAGTCAGTGGTAAGGGCCCCGTTGTTTTCCCCGGGACAAATTAAAGCTGCCCCACTGTTGAAATTTGAGCTGCTTGCACATTACAACTTTAAGGTTTCTTTCTTCAATCTGTCAACAAAAAGATCAGTTATGATAAGGGGGACTTGTCTTAACTGCTATGCAGATGGAATCTCGTCTCAATACAATGGCGTGACGTCACACCACTTCTGCGGTGGTAACTGGTTGGCTTATCGGTGACTGGGGAAATAATTTGACTATTTAGAAACGTTGGATTGTAGTGTATTGTTATCTACATAAGGGTATCTGGCTTTTAAACATTTGAAAACATCTAAGTTTTATCTCTGTAAAAAGATAAAAAGACACTTTTTTAGCTTCGCAGAGGTGGAGGAGAGTATGTCAATCTAAGGTGCTGGGGCCACATTTCAAAGATGATCCACTAATTAAATTTGGGGTGACACTAAGCAAAGACTTTTGTCAAAGTAACAACTCCCTGCTTAAAGGAGATATAAAAGTCTGATACAATCACTATTTCATATGATAGAGGATATAAATCTTAACCAACTACCAAAAACAGCATGTGAAAATCTTATTTCTTCCTCAAGTTTTCATGTTTGAAGTAAACGCATGGATGTTTGAAGTCAACACATGGAGGCTGCCATTTTGTTCAATTCTGTATTGAAATATTGTACATGATGACATAAATTCCATAATTGGGAAATAAGGAATCTAATGTTTTTCTTTATAAATGTGATTAAATGTTTTAATTTCAAAGTGATGTGACACAAAAGTTTTAACAGAATGTTTTGATAATTTTATGTGCACACAAAAATGTCCTTCACCCTTACAAAAGAAATACAATTTCACCTCAGTTGAAAACTTTGAGGTAGATTATAATTCTTTATATTCTACCTCAAAGTTTTCTAGCTGAGGTGAAATTGTATTTTTTTTGTAAGGGTGAAGGACATTTTTGTCCTTGTTGGATACATTCCAACATCCTGCTGGGTTGATGACATCATAATCCGCATCTTTTAAAATAAAAATGGCGGCTCCCATAGCACTATTTAGTAGCAGCATTAAAGTTTTTAATAATTATACAATTTTTGTTAGATTGCTTCGGAGAGTATGACACTAAGTCAGACAAATTTGATATTTTTAATTCTATCATATGAAATAAGTATTATGTCTGACTTTATGACTCCTTTAAAGATAGTTCAGTGGTCAAGCAAGCTTATCTTAGAAGAAAAAAATGATAAAGAAAGCATTCAAAATCTTATTCCGTTAAGGAGATATTCAATCTCTCTCTTATCATTGTAGAAATGACTGGTATTTTAAGTCTACTACAGAAGGTTGGCGCCTTCATACTCACATTTTTAACAATTGTTAATGTATTTTAAAAAACTTGTCTCCTATTTCAATTATTTTTTTTAAGCCACGCAACCGAAGGACAAAATATAATAGAATAAATCAAGACTTTGAGGAATCTGAGGCTATGACATCACAACTAGTCTGATTTCAGTCGTTTCGACAGAAATGATAACAAAACTTAAAAGTGAAAGTAAAATAAGACCCACCACGCCACTGCTCAATATGAATTTCAAGCGGGTTTTAAATGAGCTATACTGAAGATGCCAGAATGGGTCCAACCATAGCCTAGAATATGACATGAGGGAGAAAACCATTTAGGCCTTTAACATCAAAGTGACAGAAAACACTCTCCTCTGTTAGAAATGTTGTTGAGCTACACTTCTGCAAATGAGAATTCTGCATCAGGGTGCCGGGCGCGGGCAGGCCGGTAGGCGGGCGGGCAGGTGGGTGTACACAATGTTGTCGCGTGTACAGAGAAAACCATACAAGCTATCATGTTGAAACTTGGTGGGAGGGTGGTGTGGGCGAGCACGGGAGTGGGCGAGCACGGGTGGGCGGCGTACGGCGTGGCGAGCAGCGTGGCGGCACGGGCGTGGCGGCACGGGCGTGGCGGCGTGGCACGGGCGTGGCGGCACGGGGCGTGGGCGGCACGGGGCGTGGCGGCACGGGCGTGGCGGCACGGGCGTGGCGGCACGGGCGTGGCGGGGCGTGGGCACGGGCGTGGCGGCACGGGCGTGGCGGGGCGTGGCGGCACGGGCGTGGCGTACACGGCGTGGCACGGCGTGGCGGCACGGGCGTACGGGCGTGGCGGGCACGGGCGTGGCGGGGCGGCGTGGCGGGCGTGGCGGGGGCGTGGCGGCACGGCGTGGCGCACGGGCGTGGCGAGCACGGGCGTGGCGGCACGGGCGTGGCGGCACGGGGCGTGGCGCACGGGCGTGGGCACGGGCGTGGCGGCACGGGCGTGGCGGCACGGGCGGGCGTGGCACGGGCGGGCGTATGGCACGGGCGTGGGCGGGCGTGGCGTGGCGGCTGGCGTGGGGCGGGCGTGGGGCGGCGTGGCGTGGGCGTGGCGGCACGGCGTGGGGGCACGGGCACGGGCGGTGCGGGCGGCGGCGCGAGGGCGGGACATTGACTTGGTTGTCTATGTTATGACTGTCCGTATGTCGTACCTGTGTTCTCGTCCGGTCGTATTAAGCGTTTCGTGATAGCATTGTTACTATTATAACCAATTACGCAGGCGACGACCCCGTCAATGTAATTGTGTGTTCACTCATCATCGGCGTTGCGCTTCCTGGGATAATCATAAGAGATATTGGGTACTTGGTGGAAGGTGATGCAGGGTATGTACTGCACAAATGGCTGTTATGCAAATATCACAAGTGCAATTGGGTTGTTGCTTAGTGGGTTGATGAAGGATGATGAGAGGTTGTGTCTCCGAAAAGATGTAACAGGTCACTTAAAGGTCAGAGGTCAAATAATTGATTAGAATAGTACATTTTGTTTCGCGCCAACTGGGAAAACCAACAGTGATATTGCGTAATATGCACTTAGTGGGTAATGTTACCTGGTGGGTTGGTGGAAGGTGATGTAGTGGTGGAAGGTGATGTAGTGACGGGTTTCGCACATTCATTCAAAGGTCAAATGTCAAAGTTCAAGTAATTGATAAGAAATGATATATTTTATGTTTCCTGGAGAAACATTTTATTTTACAAATTTGATGTGGCAGAGGTGACAAGGTCAGCAACTCAGCGGATTGCCGTCTTATTTATCTATTTATTCATATTCTTTTAATTTCTGCTATGTGTTTTATCATGTATATATGCATGTATTTTTTCCTTTTTACCAGTGTTTTAAATTTTACTTGAATACAATAAATAAAAATTACGACTTATTTTTCAACTATAAAACACCAAGAGTAAAAAAACTGCAAGACACAAGTACTGAAATAAATTCAAATCTTATTTTGTTTGTATACTTTCACGTCAAAGCCTCTTACATGCAATTGAAGCACAATCTTCAGCACTCTTACAACATGACTTAACTCGATCATGCTTTTAAGTCATGTTTTTTTTTTATGTATTACATTTTTTAACTTAATCAATGATTGATACATCACAATGACTAATACCAATGCTTGATGAATCAATACCAATGCTTGAAGAATCAAAGACTGATATCAATGCTAATTAAATCACAATGGCTGATATCAGCAATTGATAAATCACAATGATTGATATCAATGTTTGATAAATAACAATGACTGATATCAATGTTTGATAAATAACAATGACTGATATCAATGCTTAATAAATCACAATGACTGATATCAATGCTTAATAAATCACAATGACTGATATCAATGCTTAATAAATCACAATGACTGATATAAATGCTTAATAAATCATAATGACTGATACCAATGCTTAATAAATCACAATGACTGATATCAATGCTTAATACATCACAATGACTGATATCAATGCTTAATACATCACAATGACTGATATCAATGCTTCATAAATTACAATGACTGATATCAATGCTTAATAAATCACAATGGCTGATATCAATGCTTAATAAATCACAATGACTGATATCAATGCCTAATTCACAATGGCTGATAGCAATGCTTCAAAAATCACTATGACTGATAACAATGCTTCATAAATCACAATGACTGATATCGATGCTTGATAAATCACAATGACTGATATCAATGCCTAATAAATCACGATGGCTGATATCAATGCTTAATAAATCACAATGGCTGATACCAAAGCTAAATAAATCACAATGATTGATATCAATGCTTAATAAATCACAATGACTGATATCAATGCGTAATAAATCACAATGGCTGATATCAATGCCTTATAAATCGCAATGACTGATATCAATGCTTAATAAATCACAATGACTGATACTAATGCTTAATAAATCACAATGGCTGATATCAATGCTGAATGCATCACAATGACTGATATCAATGTTTGATAAATCACAAGGACTGATATTAATATTTAATACATCACAACGACTGTCATCAGTTTAATAATCTCAATGACTGATATCAATGCATCACAATGACTGATATCAATGCTTGGTAAATTACAATGACTAATATTAATGCTTATTGCATCACAATGACTGATATCAATGTTTGATTAATCAAAATGACTGATATCAATGGTTAATGCATCACAATTTCATCACACTTCAATGCTTAATAAATCACAATGATAATTATCAATGCTTGATAAATCAAAATGACTGATATCAATGTTTGATAAATAGCAATGACTGTAATGCTTGAGAAATCATAGTGACTAATATCAACAATTAATGCATTACACTAACTGATATAAATGCTTGATAAATCAAAATGATTAATGATTGGTAACACTATGTACTACATCATAATAGTAATTGATATATATTTTTAGACCCATTTCACTGTCTGTGATTCATGTGCAATGTGTGAATCATTACAATACATATTGTAATATTCACACAGATGTAGGCCTATAGTATGCATTTGGACTACAACATGTATAAATCACAAGGATGGTTGATAAATATGTTTGAACCATTACAGTGGTTAATATCAGTTTGAATCATTACAGTGGTTAATATCAGTTTGAACCATTACAGTGGTTAATATCAGTTTGAACCATTACAGTGGTTAATATCAGTTTGAACGATTACAGTCATAACAAAAGACAAAAGATTTGTTTGAACCAAGCAGCTACCTCGTTGTTTGAACCATCACTAAGGTTGACATATATACACATTTAAAACATAACCATACTTTTTGAAAAATCCCAATGACTACGTTGATGGACTTATCAGGTCAAAGATAATCTCGCTGTTTTAATAGTACCAGACATTAAATGCTATCAAAATATTCTATCTCTAAGATAATTCTACCTAGAATTAAGTACATAAACTGACTACATATGGGTGACCTGGTTTCTATCATTAATTTCACCATTTTTTATTCAAGTAAGTCACTGTCAAAATGCATTTGCTTTGAGAAACATTGTAAGGACCGATGCATGATAGGTGGAATAGAGAACACAGTCTTTCAAATAAATTGAGTGAAATAAAAAATAAATTTGTTTGCTTGGTTTAACATCTTGACAATGATGGTCAGATTTTACCCGTCAGATGTGGAAAAAAGGTCGGAAAAGTTGGACAAAGTGCAGTAGGTACCTACCTAACAATTCTTAGGTATAAGGGTGGGGAAGGCTAGGACAAAGTGAATTAGATATAGTTATAGTAGCAGGTATGGTGTAAGAACTCCTTCTTGAATGTTTCTAAGAAGTTTTTGCAGAAGAGTTTGACATACAAAAATTAAAAAAGAAGACAAAGGCACAACACTTTGAAAGAGTCGAGTGAACATTCACAATTCTACCACACGCTGGATTTATACCTCTGCACAATATAGCACAACATTGGCCTGACTGTGAGAAAGAGACAATTGTTGGTTGCCCCTGGTTGTACCTGAGACCAGAGACACAGTGGAAATGTTGTCCTTTTAAACTAAAAATTGTAGATCGTAACTTGTGGGGGACAATTATTGGCAGAACCCCCCTACCCGATTTAATTTAAGTCTGGATTTGTCCATGGTGTACCATTGGGACATATTCTACTCTTACCCCAGCAACTTTGGGATCTATTTTCCCCCAACACTTTTTATACCTCAATTACTAAATTATGAATCAGGGCTCTGCAGAGACCCATTTTTACAAAGTCAATCATGTTGCATAGTATCTTAGAACAAGAAAGAAATGAAGAAAGCCCTGACAATGTAATTGCAGATTTAATTTTCATGAGAATGAAACCGATGTGTTAAAATGCACTTGATCAGATAAATGTGCTTTACTTTGGTCACTTAGTCTAAAAATGTGAGAGTGGACATTTCAGGCACATACGTTTATATTGTTCTAAATAACATTTATCATTGTTTATCTCACAGTTTAACCTAAGCAGTAAACTAATACCAACTAAACCATTACAAGCTAAACATCAAATAAGCTGCTCGGTCAGCTGCTGGATACATTTCAATTCTATTTACAGGAAAGCACGTAAGAATATGATTGACATACAAACTATTTACATCAGCTATGCATACAAGTCACTTTGAATAACGCATACACTTTCCTTTCTTCTATAATTAGCAAGTTGCATATTTATTTTTTTTCATTCAAGGAACCAAAGAAGCTTATGTAATAAAAACAATATCTATAAGAAAAACATTGCTACATATTCCAGTCTTATTATGAAGGCACTGTTCTTATTTCAAACTTTTATTTCCTGAGAAATTTCAAAAAAAAAAGAATGTAACTTTCCCGTTTTGCTTTTACCGAGACTCATAAAAACATGCACTTGAAGAAGCACCAAATTTTGTAGGAATCAAGGCAGCCAGGTTACTTATATGAGCATACAGATTACCTTGAAGTAATCAATCAGTGTACACGACATGACAAAGGCAACTTCTACATCACATGAGGTTTTACATATCTTAAAAGAGATTAACTTATTATTTACAAAATAGAATCAACAAATATTCAGTAGTTAGTCTAATGCACAACACAGACTGATAACCTCCATGCATCATCTGCACAACACAGACTGATAACCTCCATGCATCATCTACACAACACAGACTGACAACCTCACATGCATCATCTACACAACACAGGCTGATAACCTCCATGCATCAATCTACACAACACAGACTGATAACCTCCATGCATCATCTACACAAGACAGACTGACAACCTCACATGCATCATTTACACAACACAGACTGACAACCTCCATGCACAACACAGACTGACAACCTCCATGCATCATCTACACAACACAGGCTGACAACCTTCATGCATCATCTACACAACACAGGCTGACAAACTTCATGCATCATCTACACAACACAGGCTGACAACCTTCATGCATCATGTGCACAACACAGACTGACAACCTTCATGCATCATCTGCACAACACAGACTGACAACCTCCATGCATCATCTACACAACACAGACTGATAACCTTCATGCATCATCTACACAACACAGACTGATAACCTCCATGCATTATTTGCACAACACAAACTGACAACCTTCATGCATCATATGCACAACACAGACTGATAACCTCACATGCATCATCTGCACAACACAGACTGACAACCTCCATGCATCATCTACACAACACAGACTGACAACCTCACATGCATCATTTACACAACAGACTGATAACCTCCATGCATCATCTACACAACACAGGCTGACAACCTTCATGCATCATCTACACAACACAGTCTGATAAACTCCATGCATCATCTACACAAGACAGACTGACAACCTCACATGCATCATTTACACAACACAGACTGACAACCTCCATGCATCATCTACACAACACAGACTGATAACCTCACATGCATCATCTACACAACGCAGACTGATAAGCTCCATGCATCACCTACACAACACAGGCTGACAACCTCCATGCATCATCTACACAACACAGACTGATAACTTCGTGCATCATCTACACAACACAGGCTGACAACCTTCATGCATCATCTACACAACACAGGCTGACAACCTCCATGCATCATCTACACAACACAGGCTGACAACCTTCATGCATCATGTGCACAACACAGACTGACAACCTTCATGCATCATCTGCACAACACACACTGACAACCTCCATGCATCATCTACACAACACAGACTGATAACCTTCATGCATCATCTACACAACACAGACTGATCACCTCCATGCATTATTTGCACAACACAAACTGATAACCTCCATGCATCGTCTGCACAACACAGGCTGACAACCTCCACGCATCATTTACACAACACAGACTGATAACCTCCACGCATCATCTACACAACACAGACTGATAACCTCCATGCATCATTTACACAACACAGACTGACAACCTCCATGCATCATTTACACAACACAGAGTGATAACCTTCATGCATCATTTACACAACACAGACTGATAACCTTCATGCATCATTTACACAACACAAACTGACAACCTCCATGCATCATCTGCACAACACAGGCTGACAACCTCCACGCATCATTTACACAACACAGACTGATAACCTTCATGCATCATTTACACAACACAGACTGATAACCTCCATGCATCATTTACACAACACAGACTGACAACCTCCATGCATCGTCTGCACAACACAGGCTGACAACCTCCACGCATCATCTACACAACACAGACTGATAACCTTCATGCATCATCTACACAACACAGACTGATCACCTCCATGCATTATTTGCACAACACAAACTGATAACCTCCATGCATCATTTACACAACAGACTGATAACCTCCATGCATCATCTACACAACACAGACTGATAACCTCCATGCATCATTTACACAACACAGACTGACAACCTCCATGCATCGTCTGCACAACACAGGCTGACAACCTCCATGCATCATCTACACAACACAGACTGATAACCTCCATGCATCATTTACACAACACAGACTGATAACCTCCACGCATCATCTACACAACACAGACTGATAACCTCCATGCATCATTTACACAACACAGACTGATAACCTCCATGCATCATTTACACAACACAGACTGATAACCTTCATGCATCATTTACACAACACAAACTGACAACCTCCATGCATCGTCTGCACAACACAGGCTGACAACCTCCACGCATCATCTACACAACACAGACTGATAACCTCCATGCATCATTTACACAACACAGACTGATAACCTCCACACATCATCTACACAACACAGACTGATAACCTCCATGCATCATTTACACAACACAGACTGACAACCTCCATGCATCATTTACACAACACAGACTGATAACCTTCATGCATCATTTACACAACACAGCCTGATAACCTCCATGCATCACCTACACAACACAGACTGACATGCATCATTTACACAACACAGACTGACAACCTCCATGCACAACACAGACTGATAACATTCATGCATCATCTGCACAACACAGACTGACAACCTCCATGCATCGTCTGCACAACACAGACTGACATCATCTACACAACACAGTCTGATAACCTCCATGCATCATCTACACAACAGACTGACAACCTCCATGCATCATTTACACAACACAGACTGACAACCTCCATGCATTATCTACACAACACAGACTGATAACCTCCATGCATCATCTACACAACACAGACTGATAACCTCCATGCATCATCTACACAACACAGACTGACAACCTCACATGCATCATTTACACAACACAGACTGACAACCTCCATGGATTATCTACACAACACAGACTGATAACCTCCATGCATCATCTGCACAACACAGACTGATAATCTCCATGCATCGTTTGCACAACACCGCCGATGACAATGTAATCAATGACTCAGGGGAAAATATCTTGATTTTTGACACCTGACAAACTTAATCTTTGGTGGGATTTTAAGTGTTACGGAAGTATTGACTTGTAACAGTGTGAAAGAACATGACAGGATGTACTACAAAGGGAGGCAAAAGTCACTTTACTTCCATCAATACAAATCACTGCTATGGCCTACAACTATTCTTTCACTACTAACAGCACAAGAATTATCCTCAGCACACCCTAAAGCAAGGTGATATTCTGAAAGACACGAACGAAAATTTTACGCTTGCTCCTTAATGGAAGTCCTTAAGTGATGCAAGCAGCGATGCAAAATATCTTGCATCATCTTGTAGACCTTCTGGCTTAGCAAAAGCGTCAGGTCTATCTTCAAACTGCAGCCATGCACCACAATCTCTGTGTCTATATTTTGCTCATTTCTTTTAACTCACTCCATGTGAGTTAAAAGAAATGTAGAAATGTGTAGAATTATCTACAGAGAGGCTCACAGTAAACTGGCTGAGATATTCTGGCGATGTGACACTAAAACGCATCCATTCTTAATAAAGAATAACAACAAATTATAACGTTACTTTCAAATTCAAATGAGAAAAATCTGATTGCAACAAAATGGAATGTTTTAATAATAATAAAAGTACTTGTATAATGAAAATAAAAAATCTCACTTCAATCACACAAACATAAAAAGATAATTAATTGCAAGGTGTTCAGTACACTCCCTTTGGTGTCTTAGGGGGGCGCTCTCTCAAGTTGTATCTACCATATGGGTTGTTGCGTTGGGATGCTTCGGATCCGTTGACATGCTGACTGGACACACCACCAGCCTTCTCTTTCACATACGTCTTGTGAAAGAAGTTCGAGAACAGAATGATGTGTGAAATGAGATAAGTGATGAGTGCATAGATGTACACAGTAGGGAAACCACAGGCAGTGTAGGTGGCAACCACAGCATGGGTTATTACCATAAAGAACTGAATCTGCAAAGAAAAAAAGAATTACCATGAAAATTTACCTGAAAATCAAATGCAGATTCTTAGATAAAATGTGGTTTTTATGCAGGTCAGTGCCCCTTCTGTAAATTTTACTAGTTGCTCTGGTCCACAACAGAGAAGTGATGGTCTATTAGACTCTGGAGATATTCAGCCAACTGAACCTCAGTATCCAAATACCTCAATAATGCACGATCCATTTAACGCTCCTCAAAAGGCAGCAAAATTAATCATTTGTGATCCTACCTAGTGAAATTTTGTTTAAGCCTAACGGTTTAGTGTTTAACTGAATTCAACTCCATTGCACCACAGCTCTCTCCCCCTTAACTTAAATCTGATTCTCCCAATGAAAATGTGCTGAACTTTTTCCCCCTTATAAACCAGATAGGACTGATCTATCTATCAAATAAAAATGAAAAAACATTGCAGATTATCATAAGTCTATTATGTTTCCAAGTACTCTATTCAAGCGAAGACTTACTGTTTCATAGATGTCAGCTCGAATGTTTTGTTAATGCCAGAACAAATCCTTTAATTGCTATTCAAGTCTGGAATGCATTGTTTTTTTGCTATTCATTCCCAATACAAATTTTACTGAGTCGTCAGCTCTATTGTTCTGCTTTTTTTCCCCATGCCATTTAATTGCTATTCATTCTGGAATACATTTGTTCTCCTTTGATACAAATTTTTTATTTTTTTAAATGGAATTCTTTTCCGAGGGCAGAAATCTTGTTCCCCAGTAGCTGAACAATGCAGGAAATCGGACAGACAATGAATGGCCGGAATGGAAGGGAAATGGAAGGGAAATGGAAGGGAAATGGAAATGGAATGGACAAACGGTAAAGATGCTATATCTCCTCCTTAACAACTTTGTTGGCGAGGGGCAATACGTTAATGAATCATTTCAAGATATAAATTTTTGTTCTTGTTAAGATTTGCAAATCCATGTCAACATTGGCTCTCTTCATTCCACCTATTGCGATAGTGCATTAACACACACAAGATTCCCAAAGAATCAGCTATTAAAAATGTCATATTTGCTTTTTATTTTTTGAAAAAATAGAGATGCAAATGTCCAGTTATTATTAAATATTGATGTATTTTTTTGCTGTTTATAAGTTTGAATAAATGTGGAAGTAATCTAACTAATGTTAAAGTAATCTGACTAATGTTGAAGTAATCTGACTAAATGTTGAAGTAATCTGACCAATGTTGAAGTAATCTGACAAAATTTTGAAGTAATCTGACTAATTATGAAGTAATTTTGCTACTGTTGAAATAATCTGGCTAATGTTGTGGTAATCTGGCTAATGTTGTGGTAATCTGGCTAATGTTAAAGTAATCTGGCTTATATTAAAGTAATCTGGCTAATGTTAAAGTAATCTGGCTAATGTTAAAGTAATCTGGCTAATGTTAAAGTAATCTGGCTAATGTTAAAGTAATCTGGCTAATGTTAAAGTAATCTGGCTAATGTTAAAGTAATCTAACTAATGTTAAAGTAATCTGACTAATGTTGTAGTAATCTGACTAAATATTGAAGTAATCTGACTAATGTTGAAGTAATCTGACAAAATGTTGAAGTAATCTGACTAACGTTGAAGTAATTTTGCCAATGTTTAAATAATCTGGCTAATATTGAAGTAATCTGACTAATGATGAAGTAGTCTGACTAATGTTGTGGTAATCTGGCTAATGTTGTGGTAATCTGGCTAATGTTAAAGTAATCTGGCTAATATTAAAGTAATCTGGCTAATGTTAAAGTAATCTGGCTAATGTTAAAGTAATCTGGCTGATGTTAAAGTAATCTGGTAAATGCTAAAGTAATCTGGCTAATATTAAAGTACTCTGGCAAATGTTGAGTAATTTGATTAATGTTGAAGAAATCTGGCTAATGTTAAAGTAATCTGGCTAATGTTAAAGTAATCTGGCTAATATTAAAGTAATCTGGCTAATGTTGAGTAATTTGGTTAATGTTGAAGAAATCTCGTTAATGTTACTAGGTGTCACAAGTAAAAGTCAAATTTCCATTTAATGTTTTAAGGCCAAGGAGCTGCCATCTGCCAGCTTAGACACAATATGAGAGATTGTTATTCATTACAGATTATATTTCATTTTCATATGTATGATAAAAGACTATTAAAGAAACAAATTGGTATAACATTTATGTTGATATCTTGTTCCGTTTAGGATTTATCACATTTGCAAGATTTTGCAGTGTACAACTTTACTTTTGGTGTAAAAACCTTCCTATTTTTACCTGAAACTTGACACAACAAAACAGTTCAATTCTACAAATTCTGGGCATCTTAAACAGGCATGAATTTTTTCATTAAAAAAGTGTGCTTTTGTAGAAGTCCAACACATAATTGTTCTCTTAAGCCAATATTACGATAGTAAGAAAGCTTTCTTGAAAAAAGTGGTTGACAATTTCATGTGCATAGCTAGCATACGCACACTTCACAGTACTCAATTTTTACATCTGTTCCGTGATAACACAATGCACTTCATTTTTACAAACATTATCTGTGTTCATCTGTAGGAACTTGTGCAACTACAAATTTGGACAAAACCCATTGTTGGTGAAATGAGTGGAAAATGTTGAAAATTGCTTTCCATATCTCTGTATTTCATAGTGAAATTTTTTAAGAACATTAAAAGGGAAAGCAGGGGAGGAGGGCTAAAGATAGCTTGTACATAAATATTTGCACTAACATGCAAATTTTCCTGTTAGTGTCCCACCAGTTTTGTCCAAGATTGTAGATCAACCTTTCTAGCAGACCATGTGACCTGACATCAATAACCAGTTCTATTACACTATATACATGACTCACATGAGGATTTATTTGCCTAATTCTTACACTTGAACAAACCAAAGAAAGAAAGACTGACCAACTGCAAGGAAGTCAAGTACTTCTTCCACCAGAGGTACGGCTGGATTTCTGGTCCCAGCGCTGACAGGAAGTAGTAACTGTACATGAACACATGAATCGAGCAATTTACGATTGCAGAGAAGTATGCTGCAGAGAAAATCAATACATTTATATCATCAGTGTTAAGAACCAAGTTTAACTAACCAAGGATAACTTTTTAAGATCTTGGTCTATGTGTATAAATGCCTCCATGGTACATCACCTAGTTACCTATCATCCTGCCTTTCTTTCCACCCCTCACGCTCAAACCTTCGCTCATCACTTGATGTAACTCGCCTCATGGAACCGAACTCTTTTAAGCTGCTCAAGTCTGCATCAAATCGCACCTTTTCTCATTTTGCTCCAAAAAACTGGAATGCACTCACTATTTCCATCAGAGAATCTGACTCTTTAGGCAAATTCAAAAAGTGTTTGAAGTATTATTTGTATCCAATCTAATGTTGTTTTTCTCTACCACTGTATTTTCATATCATGTTATGCTTTATTTGTACTTTGTTGTTATTATGTTTCTCCGTATGCTTGTTTATTTGTTTGTTTTGATGAGGTCTTAACGGCACCACGACAACGAAGGTTAAATTGTGCCTGAGAGGTCAGATCATTTTAAAGGTAAAAAGGAAAGAGACCAGGGGGAGAATGAGAGAAATTCAAGAAGAAAAGCCAGAAAGCTGTGATCGAGAGAGGAGGTGCATAGGTAAAACAAAGTAGGGAGGGGGTGGTATGCGCTGCGTTCTTGATGTAGTGGCGCTTTATAAATGCCTTATATGTATGTATATTGGGCTTATAGAGGGAAGTATGTACATAAATATGATAGCAGGGGCAGATGATTTCAAATTACTTCAGCTTTAAAAGATGCACATTCCATTTTCCATTTTCATTTGCACTACAAGCTTCAAAATATCTTTTAGTTTTCCCAGATATTTTAAGACAAAAAAAGCTCAAGGTTACCTCACCCAGTAACTCAGAGAACATGTAAGACCTAGCAGTCTTTATAACTACAACACCTCTTTTAGTTCTATCAATTGAAAAACAAAGAAAGGAGAGGCCCTGACTTGCCAGTGTCAATGAAAGAATTCCATTCAACCCCTTTCCAACCTGTACCCTCCCCCAGCCTCTACACATTCCCAGAACAACATCCTGTATTGTAATAAAACTTCCAATTTAAGAAAATATATGTGTCAAGCAAAGTCAAGCAGCATGAAAAATGTACAATAACATTAAAGCAAAATTATGCAAAACAATATTGCTTAACCCTTGCCCTACCAGGGGTCTCTGAACAAAATTGTAATTTGTGGGAACCTTTTGGCAGGAGAGCTTTACCACCAATTTCTTTTTAATTTGTACTGTAACAAGTTGGGCACATATGAAAGCTAACTCATTGAACTTTACACATATTTGCATAATTCCCAATTCAAATATGCAAAAATATACAAATTAGGTCAATGAATTTGCATATTAGGTCTACTAAAACTGCTATTTTTGTGACATGCTTGTGTCTTGTGGCTAAATACCATAACAATTATTGATAGAATATTTGAATTGTCCTCAGAAAAACCTTTCATTTGATACTATTCACAGATTTTTGGGAATCAGGAATAAAATTGAAATATATATCATTTTAAATGTGTAACTTTCTGACTTAAAAGTTACCCCTTAATTCTGCGAAAAAGGAAAAAAAGGTCAAAATTGGCCCCAAAGGCGCATTTTTTCAAATATTTACAAACTTTGGCGAGGTACAAGCAAGAGACATATAGATATCAACAATATGAAGTATCTAAATAATTGACCTAAAAAATAATAATAAATTCATTACAAAATTTACAGAAAAAAATTCAATACAACTTCCCCTCAAAATACCCATGTAATGAAAGTTCTATGCAAGTTCTTTCAAATGCACCTATTTCCACCAGTATAGGATTTTGGAAAGGTCCCGATTTTCTCTTTTTAAAGGCAGTCCGCCGGCACGCATACAGTGCCGTTGGGAGGGCAAGGGTTTATGTATGACAAACTAGACATTGGAAACAATACAAATCCCCTCACTAAAAATAATGCATATTCCAGACTGTCACACATTCCATCCCAACCTGTCCCAAATGTCATCCCACACCTATACTCCATGCAATCACACCTGAAAACCTTATACTGTATGTCATTCCTCACTTGCATGACCCACATGCCATCACATCTGAAATCCGATGACATTCCACCACATGCCATTCCCCCCTGTCTCACATGTCGACGCACCCTATTCCACATACCAACCCATCCTGTTCCACATACCAACCCACCCTGTTCTACATACCAATCCACCCTGTCTAACATACCAACAGCTACTTTATCATCATGTCATCTTCTACCCCACATTCTGCTTATTGTTTATATTTCCCAAACCCTTATTTCAACATTCTTTAGAAGTAAGGAAACTTTTATTTCCTTCTGTATCCATGGCAAGACAAACATTTTGATTGCTATTCATGTCAGGAATGTCAATGTCATAACAAAACTAGCTATTTGAAGTTAGTAAGTCATAAGGCATATATCTTTAATCTTAGGTCAAACATATTGCAGTAAATGCACACTATACCTCACCATTAAGTGTGAACAATCCTCTTCACATATACTGTATGATCATTTGTTAAAGCAAAATCATCATACCCACTTTAATTCAAGAGACCACATATACAAATAGTTTCATTGCTATGCAAACAGGCTAATTATTATGCACAAACAATCCCCCAACCATGCTCAACTGAACAGTACCAATTAACCAAATAGCAAGTTATTATCTCAGTTTAAATATTTTGTAAACAAGTCTGTTGTTATGCAAATAACCTACTTAATATGCACACTACACTTCACCATTGAGTGTAGACAATGTTCTTCAAATATATGATCAAACACTCCCACTTTAATTTAAGATATCATAGCTGCAAATATTTCCATTGTTATGCAAATAAGCAAATTAGTATGCACACACAACCCTCCAATCATGCTCATTTGATCAATACACATGTCCTCTACCGCTATGCCACATCACATGAAAGTACATCATTCATAACTTAAATTATGAAATATTAACCAAAACTTTAGCGGATGCCAAATCTTGCAGTTCTAATTAATAACATGACAGACTGAGCCCAGACAAGAAAGAGACCAGGTTACATGAGAAATATGTGGTCTGCTTACATTTGTGAACCATCCTCTGAGATTGTGCAATCCCCAGAACAAGAATTTGAATAATTAACAAGGTTTGGTTCTTTTCAAACACTTCTAAAAGGCAGAGACAAGTTCGTGCCTGGAAACTAAAAAGGTACTTACAAGCACCGCCTGCAACCCAGCGAACACCGATCCACCAAAGAGCGGGCATGGTGGCATGGTGGTACACATGTAGGAAAGAGATCTGATTGTTCTTCTTCCTCAAGATGAAAATGACCTGAATTGAAAAAAAAAAAAGCTTGTAAGACTATCACTCTATTCTTGAATTGGAGAAGATCGTAAGGGCCGCAAGCCGTATCGTTGGTGATGACATATGTCTGAAGTCCGTCTCTGATCTCTACAATAACATGATGCACCGAAAAATAACTAAAATATTGAATGACAACACACATCCGCTCTTCCCACTATTTATTTTCTGCGGTTCAAGAAAAAGACTTTGTATGTCACGGTCCAAGCATTTCAGATTCAGGTTTTCATTTGTACCCAACTCTATTTTCCTATTCAACTTGAAAGCGGTGCGATAGTTTGTGTTTTTATATTTTAAGTCAAATTTTTATATGTATATGTATATATGTATGTGTGTATGCGTTTGTATGTGTATATACATATATGTGTGTGTATATGTATGAATATATGTGTGTATATGTAAATGTATGTGGGCTATATATATATATATATATATATATATATATATATATATATATATATATATATATATATATATATATATATTTACATCTTGGACATTATTGTATTTTACCATTTACTATTATTTACCAACATTTTTATTTTTCCTAATTTACGGGTTTTTTTTTTTATTTAATTTTTTATATAAAACTTTTATGAAACTTTTATATTTAAAAATTTCATATTTATATATTTTTTTAAATATCTTTGTACGTTTTGCTACAGGGCGACAAATTTCCATATTTTGTTTGTGGAAGAAATAAATTGATCTTATCTTATCTTAACAAATCACGGCATAATTACAAGTACACTTGCAACATTGCATCAGCATAATTACACTTACTACATTAAATCGGCATAATTACAAGTACACTTACTACATTCAATCAGCATAATTATAAGTACACTTACTACATTTAATCGGCATAATTACAAATACACTTACTACATTAAATCTGTGTGATTACAAGTATACTTACTACATTAAATCGGCATAATAACAAGTACACTTACTATATTAAATCGGCAAAATTACAAGTACACTTACTACATTAAATCTGTGTGATTACAAGTACACTTACTACATCAAATCAGATTACAAGTATACTTACTACATTAAATCTGTGTGATTACAAGTACACTTACTACATTAAATCGACATAATTACAAGTACACTTACTACATTAAATCGACATAATTATAAGTACACTTACTACATTAAATCAACATAATTACAAGTACACTCATTACATTAGATCAAATACTTCATTTCAATGCAGTTTCTGATTCAGAATGTCCGCACTGGCACATGACTTCACCAAAATAATTAAACATTCTTTAAAGCAGGATAAAATAATGACATTAATTATGGCATTAATCAATGATGACATTGATTATGGCATTAATCAATGATGACATTGATTATGGCATTAATCAATGATGACATTGATTATGGCATTAATCAATGATGACATTGATTATGGCATTAATCAATGATGACATTGATTATGGCATTAATCAATGATGACATTGATTATGGCATTAATCAATGATGACATTGATTATGGCATTAATCAATGATGACATTGATTATGGCATTAATCAATAACATTAATTATGGCATTAATCAATGATGACATTGATTATGGCATTAATCAATGATGACATTAATCATGGCATTTATCAATGATGACATTGATCAATGATGACATTGATCAATGATGACATTGATTATGGCATCATTGATTATGGCATTAATCAATAATGACATTGATTGTGGCATTAATCAATATTGACATTGATTATGGCATTAATCAATGATGACATTGAATATGGCATTAATCAATAACATTAATTATGGCATTAATCAATGATGACATTGATTATGGCATTAATCAATGATGACATTGATTATGGCATTAATCAATGATGACATTGATTATGGCATTAATCAATGATGACATTGATTATGGCATTAATCAATAACATTAATTATGGCATTAATCAATGATGACATTGATTATGGCATTAATCAATGATGACATTAATCATGGCATTTATCAATGATGACATTGATCAATGATGACATTGATCAATGATGACATTGATTATGGCATCATTGATTATGGCATTAATCAATAATGACATTGATTATGGCATTGATCAATGATGCCATTGATTATGGCATTAATCAATAATGACATTGATTGTGGCATTAATCAATATTGACATTGATTATGGCATTAATCAATGATGACATTGAATATGGCATATCAATTATGGCATTAATCAATGATGACATTGATTATGGCATTAATCAATGATGCCATTGATTATGGCATTGATCAATGATGCCATTGATTATGGCATTAATCAATAATGACATTGATTGTGGCATTAATCAATATTGACATTGATTATGGCATTAATCAATGATGACATTGAATATGGCATATCAATTATGGCATTAATCAATGATGACATTGATTATGGCATTAATCAATGATGCCATTGATTATGGCATTGATCAATGATGCCATTGATTATGGCATTAATCAATAATGACATTGATTGTGGCATTAATCAATATTGACATTGATTATGGCATTAATCAATGATGACATTGAATATGGCATATCAATTATGGCATTAATCAATGATGACATTGATTATGGCATTAATCAATGATGCCATTGATTATGGCATTGATCAATGATGCCATTGATTATGGCATTAATCAATAATGACATTGATTGTGGCATTAATCAATATTGACATTGATTATGGCATTAATCAATGATGACATTGAATATGGCATTAATCAATGATGACATTGAATATGGCATATCAATTATGGCATTAATCAATGATGACATTGAATATGGCATTAATCAATGATGACATCAATTATGGCATTAATCAATGATGACATTGATTGTGGCATTAATCAATGATGACATTGAATATGGCATTAATCAATAACATTAATTATGGCATTAATCAATGATGACATTGATTATGGCATTAATCAATGATGACATTAATCATGGCATTAATCACTAACATTAATTATGGCATTAATCAATGATGACATTGAATATGGCATTAATCAATGATGCCATTGATTATGGCATTGATCAATGATGCCATTGATTATGGCATTAATCAATAATGACATTGATTGTGGCATTAATCAATATTGACATTGATTATGGCATTAATCAATGATGACATTGAATATGGCATATCAATTATGGCATTAATCAATGATGACATTGATTATGGCATTAATCAATGATGCCATTGATTATGGCATTGATCAATGATGCCATTGATTATGGCATTAATCAATAATGACATTGATTGTGGCATTAATCAATATTGACATTGATTATGGCATTAATCAATGATGACATTGAATATGGCATTAATCAATGACATTGAATATGGCATATCAATTATGGCATTAATCAATGATGACATTGATTGTGGCATTAATCAATGATGACATTGATTATGGCATTAATCACTAACATTAATTATGGCATTAATCAATGATGACATTGATTATGGCATTAATCAATATTGACATTGATTATGGCATTAATCAATATTGACATTGATTATGGCATTAATCAATGATGACATTGAATATGGCATTAATCAATAATGACATTGATTGTGGCATTAATCAATATTGACATTGATTATGGCATTAATCAATGATGACATTGATTATGGCATTAATCAATGATGACATTGATTATGGCATTAATCAATATTGACATTGATTATGGCATTAATCAATGATGACATTGAATATGGCATATCAATTATGGCATTAATCAATAATGACATTGATTGTGGCATTAATCAATGATGCCATTGAATATGGCATTAATCAATGATGACATTGAATATGGCATATCAATTATGGCATTAATCAATGATGACATTGATTGTGGCATTAATCAATGATGACATTGATTATGGCATTAATCACTAACATTAATTATGGCATTAATCAATGATGACATTGATTATGGCATTAATCAATATTGACATTGATTATGGCATTAATCAATATTGACATTGATTATGGCATTAATCAATGATGACATTGAATATGGCATTAATCAATAATGACATTGATTGTGGCATTAATCAATATTGACATTGATTATGGCATTAATCAATGATGACATTGATTATGGCATTAATCAATGATGACATTGATTATGGCATTAATCAATATTGACATTGATTATGGCATTAATCAATGATGACATTGAATATGGCATATCAATTATGGCATTAATCAATGATGACATTGATTGTGGCATTAATCAATTGAATGTGGCATTAATCCAGTTATTGTAAGATTTGAAAGGAAAAAAAAACATTTTTTGTAAATGTTTTAGCAATTTGTGAGTAAATTTTTAGCAATTTGTGAGTTTTACCCTTTTTCGATGTATTTTTTCTCAAAATTCTGTAAAATCACCCCAATAAAAAGTTATATTTTGTGAAAGAAATATCCAAATACTTTAAAATGATACCAAGATTACTCCTATAGGACTGTGGTAAAATCCTGATTTTATTTTTAGAAAACGGTGGTTTGAAAATGGCGATACTATCACCACGTGGTAGATTAAGGGCTAAGAAAATAGATAGGAATTTCATAGGTGTTTGAGAAAAAAAATATAGGAATTTTTAGGGTTATGAGGGGAAAAATATGTGAGTTTTTAAAGCCACATGGAATTTTCATGTCTCTATATTTTGTAATATTAATTAATTTCTCAACATGCTTTGTATCACTATATTCCAGTTCATTCATTTGCTTCTCCCATCAGTTACTTCTTGCATACTTACTTCCAGCTTCTTCAAAATTTTATTGGCACAAGACATGTTTGTTTGTTTGTTTGATGAGGTCTTAACGGCACCACGACAACGAAGGTCAAATTGTGCCTGAGAGGTCAGATCATTTTAGAGGTAGTAAGGAAAGAGACCAGGGGAAGAATGAGAGAAATTCAAGAACAAAAGCCAGAAAGCTGTGATCGAGAGAGGAGGTGCATGGGAAAAACTAAAAACAGAGTAGAGAGGGGGTGGAAGAGGAGGATTAAATATGGTTGTAGAGGGATGCATGCTGAAGGAAGGAGACTATTTTATCTGGAGGATTTTTTTGAAGAACTCAGCAATTGAGTTGTGGGGAGCGAGAGAAGCTCTGGGAAGGTTGTACAGGGGGCAAGCAAGGAGAACGTGTTGGATTGTAAGGATGCAGTGGCAATTGTTACAGAGGGGTTGAGGGGAACCAATAAGGAGGTGGGAGTGAGTGAGGTGGGTGTGACCAATTCTAAGACGGGTAATATGAACGTTGTCGATACGAGAAAGGTTGTTGATGGTGGATTTGATCGGGATTGTGGGCTGGATAACATGGAGTTTGTTATCAATTTGGAAGTTCCATAAGGTTTGCCAGCGGTCACGAACAAGAGAAGCGATAAGCGGTTTGATGTCAGAGAGGTTTTGGGAAAAGGGGAAGGGAGGAGGTTAAGGGCAAGCTTAGCGGCTGTATCAGCCCTGTCATTGCCAGGGATGCCAACATGGCTGGGTATCCAGAAGAAAAGAACACTTTTCCTGCAGAGGGTGGGAGAAAAGAGTTTCGGAGGAGGAGGTGGCAGGTGAGGTTATCCCATTTAAGATTGAGTAATGAAGTAAGAACAGCCTTAGAGTCAGAGAAAATGGCAAAGTGACTAAGAGGAGAGTACTCAATAAAGTTGAGGGCGAGGAGAATGGCCTTAGCCTCGGCTGAAAAGATGGATGAGTGGTCAGGAAGTCTGCTACTGAGGGTGATGTCTTTGATGATGGCAGCAGCAGCTGTCTTGTTGCCTTCCTTGGAGCCATCAGTATAGATGGAGGTGTAATTTGAGAGTTGGTCTTTGATTTGGTTGTGGAGATTGATGAAGAGATTAGGGTGAGTTTGAGTTTTGTTATAAGTGGAGAGGTCTAGGTGGACAGAAGGAAGGGGGTGGCCCAAGGCGGAAAAGTGGGCCAGGAATAGGTGCCGAGAGTGGCGGGGTTGATGCCAAGTTGAAAGAGGTCTGATTTAATGCGTAAGCTGAAGGGGGCGATAGGGTTTTAGTCCTATCAAAGAGGGAGGAGAAATTGGGGTACCTAATGAGGTTGTAAACAGGGTTCTGAGTGTTGGTGAGGACTCTAAAAGCATAGGAGAGGCTAAGCTTTTACATCTAAGTAGAAAGGGGGTTCGTTGGCTTCAACATGAAGGCTAGTGATTGGGGAGGTCCTGTAGGCTCTAGACAAAGCCTGAGGGCTTCATTTTGGATGGTGTTAATGTGGTTGAGGTATGAGTTGTGAGCGACACAGTAAACAATATTGCCATAGTCAAGCTTGGCACGAATGGTGAGCCTGAAAATTTTGAGGAGAGCATATGTTCGCTCCCCAAGTAGTGTTGGAGAGCAGTCGGAGGAGGTTGAGGGAGCTATTGCATTTTAGTTTCAGGTTGGTGATGTGTGGCTTGTAGGTGAGCTTGGGGTCTAGAGTTAGACCAAGGAACTTTGTGTTTTCAACTTTAGGGATGCGATTCCCATTGAGCACAAAGTTCGGGTTGGGGTGGAGGTTGTTGAAATGACAAAAGTGCATGCAGACTGTCTTGTCTTTGGAGAATCTAAAACCGTTATTGTTGCTCCAGACTTGCAGCTGATTGAGGCTGGTTTGAAGCCTATTTTCAACAATAGGAAAGCTAGGGGAGGAGTAGAAGATGGTGAAGTCATCCACGAGAGGGTACGTTTGATGCTGGGGCCAAGGTCATTCCCGATGTCATTAATGCCCAGGTTGAAGAGAGGGGGGAGAGGATGCTGCCTTGGGGGACGCCTCTTCTTGGGGTACGGCTTGAGAGGGTGTGGCCAATACGAACTTGGAACTGCCTGGGTGAGAGGAAGTTTTGAATAAAGATGGGGAGGTGGCCTCTGAGGCCAATGGTGTGAAGTTTCCGGTAATGCCGTATTTCCAAGTAGTGTCGAAAGCTTTCTCGAGGTCAAAAATATGGCAATGAGGTGTTCCTTTTTGCAAAGGATTCCCGGATAGCGTGTCGAGCGTAATTAACTGGTCTAGGTATTGCGACGTTTTGGAAGCCGCTTTGGTGAGGAGAGAGGATTCTGTTGGTCTCGAGGAACCAGTTTAGTCTCTGATTAATGATCTTTTCCATAATTTTACAGAGACAGCAAGTAAGGGCGATGGGTCGGTAGCTGGTGGGGTCGGTGCTATGCTGCTATATGTACATCCTGATGGAATAACCTACCACTTCACATTTCTATTAATATTATTATATTACATGTGGAAAGGGCCGATGATCCACATCAATAATAAATAGCATAATTTCCAGGTGTATCAGCATTATTTTTTCAATTTTTGTTACACTGCAGCAAAATTTGGGCAGCTACATATCAATCATAAAATATGCATATATACTACAACAACTGCAAAGACTCGATTCAACAGTGTCGATCTATAACTGCATCTAAAGTAAGAACATGTCTAATAGTAATTTTTTGTCTTTCAAGCCAAATAAACACACATGTATCCAAATAAATTGTGTGCCATGGACTGGAAACTAGATATTTAGAAACAATATCAGTGAGCAGCAGCGTACAGTGGAGCGACAGCAGTATTCCTTAGTGACACCTACAATCAACTTAACTTTAAGTCATGAGCAGCATACAGTCCGGTAGTATCCCTAAGTGACACCTACAATCAACTGAACTCTCAGTCATGAGCAGCATACAGTCCGGTAGTATCCCTAAGTGACACCTAGAATCAACTAAACTCTCAGTCATAAGCAGCATACGGTCCACTAGTATCCCTAAGTGACACCTACAATCAACTGAACTCTCAGTCATAAGCAGCATACGGTCCACTAGTATCCCTAAGTGACACCTACAATCAACTAAACTCTCAGTCATGAGCAGCATACAGTCCGGTAGTATCCCTAAGTGACACCTACAATCAACTAAACTCTCAGTCATAAGCAGCATACAGTCCACTAGTATCCCTAAGTGACACCTACAATCAACTGAACTCTCAGTCATAAGCAGCATACGGTCCACTAGTATCCCTAAGTGACACCTACAATCAACTAAACTCTCAGTCATAAGCAGCATACGGTCCACTAGTATCCCTAAGTGACACCTACAATCAACTAAACTCTCAGTCATGAGCAGCATACAGTCTGGTAGTATCCCTAAGTGACACCTACAATCAACTGAACTCTCAGTCATAAGCAGCATACGGTCCACTAGTATCCCTAAGTGACACCTACAATCAACTAAACTCTCAGTCATGAGCAGCATACAGTCCACTAGTATCCCTAAGTGACACCTACAATCAACTAAACTCTAAGTCATGAGCAGCATACAGTCCAGTAGTATCCCTAAGTGACACCTACAATCAACTAAACTCTCAGTCATGAGCAGCATACAGTCCACTAGTATCCCTAAGTGACACCTACATTCAACTAAACTCTCAGTCATGAGCAGCATACAGTCTGGTAGTATCCCTAAGTGACACCTACAATCAACTGAACTCTCAGTCATAAGCAGCATACGGTCCACTAGTATCCCTAAGTGACACCTACAATCAACTAAACTCTCAGTCATGAGCAGCATACAGTCCACTAGTATCCCTAAGTGACACCTACAATCAACTAAACTCTAAGTCATGAGCAGCATACAGTCCAGTAGTATCCCTAAGTGACACCTACAATCAACTAAACTCTCAGTCATAAGCAGCATACGGTCCACTAGTATCCCTAAGTGACACCTAGAATCAACCAAACTATCAGTCATGAGCAGCATACAGTCCTGTAGTATCCCTAAGTGACACCTACAATCAACTGAACTCTCAGTCATGAGCAGCATACAGTCCGGTAGTATCCCTAAGTGACACCTAGAATCAACTAAACTCTCAGTCATAAGCAGCATACGGTCCACTAGTATCCCTAAGTGACACCTACAATCAACTGAACTCTCAGTCATAAGCAGCATACGGTCCACTAGTATCCCTAAGTGACACCTACAATCAACTAAACTCTCAGTCATGAGCAGCATACAGTCCGGTAGTATCCCTAAGTGACACCTACAATCAACTAAACTCTCAGTCATAAGAGGCATACAGTCCACTAGTATCCCTAAGTGACACCTACAATCAACTGAACTCTCAGTCATAAGCAGCATACGGTCCACTAGTATCCCTAAGTGACACCTACAATCAACTAAACTCTCAGTCATAAGCAGCATACGGTCCACTAGTATCCCTAAGTGACATCTACAATCAACTAAACTCTCAGTCATAAGCAGCATACAGTCCACTAGTATCCCTAAGTGACACCTACAATCAACTAAACTCTCAGTCATAAGCAGCATACAGTCCACTAGTATCCCCAAGTGACACCTACAATCAACTAAACTCTCAATCAACTAAACTCTCAGTCATAAGCAGCATATGGTCCACTAGTATCCCTAAGTGACACCTACAATCAACTAAACTCTCAGTCATGAGCAGCATACAGTCCAGTAGTATCCCTAAGTGACACCTACAATCAACTAAACTCTCAGTCATGAGCAGCATACAGTCCACTAGTATCCCTAAGTGACACCTACATTCAACTAAACTCTCAGTCATGAGCAGCATACAGTCTGGTAGTATCCCTAAGTGACACCTACAATCAACTGAACTCTCAGTCATAAGCAGCATACGGTCCACTAGTATCCCTAAGTGACACCTACAATCAACTAAACTCTCAGTCATGAGCAGCATACAGTCCACTAGTATCCCCAAGTGACACCTACAATCAACTAAACTCTAAGTCATGAGCAGCATACAGTCCAGTAGTATCCCTAAGTGACACCTACAATCAACTAAACTCTCAGTCATAAGCAGCATACGGTCCACTAGTATCCCTAAGTGACACCTAGAATCAACCAAACTATCAGTCATGAGCAGCATACAGTCCTGTAGTATCCCTAAGTGACACCTACAATCAACTAAACTCTCAGTCATGAAATCAATTTACTATGCCTGAATTGTGCATATATTTAAAAGACTCTTGGAACTTTGATCAGTTATAATTAAGATAAGATAAGACTTTTTAAAACCTATTCTTCTCAAACTTTGATGATCTTTCAGAGAAGCATAAATTTGTTGTGTCAATAGTACTGTAAGGGTACTTATGCAGAACTGGTGGTATGCTATCTTGCCCAAGAAGTACCAGCACTAATACTTCATTCTCACTGTAAGTCCTCTTAAATTCCTATACAACCTTTAATGTCCGCATGCTACTTGAACCTACTGAGAAACAGAAGCCTTATGTTTTTTATTATCTGAATATCGATCCAAAATCTTTCACACATAGGATTTGGAGCCTTTCAAATATTTTAATTCCACCCAGTTGTTGCAATTGACTCATATCCAAGACAAAATCCATAGAGATTTTCCAATAAATAGTTGGTATTTCATCTAAGAAGAATTCAAGAATGAACTATGGACAGGTAGCCACAGTTGTAGCTTAAGGTTCATCACAATTGGTTGAAAAGTGACTATTTTACAGCATTTTGAATTTTAATGCCTTATTATATTAATTTATACAAATTTGATACAAATTTTGTGACATCAAAAAGAGAAAACCTATGATTTTCCTTATGTTAACTTATTAATTATGGCAACAAGGTTTTGAATCCCCTCAAAGAAAACTTAGCGGGAGAAAACTGATGATTCTACCTTCTCATTTGCATAAATACTCGAGAATTACATAAGATAATGTTGAGGATTAGTTGCTCACTGTGCTGTTGGACCAGGGAGCCTAATCGTCCAGTGTCTCTTCTGCATAACGTTGTGTATTTTGCACGGCTATTAATGCAGAATCAGCCTTTCTAAGGCTTGCTTGTTTTTGCACGATCTAAATACCTTAGATAATTCTTTGGGATATAGTCACGCGTAATAAATCTTCAGTACAACTTCTTCGGTTATTCAGACTCTTTGTCTTGAAGGTCATTTACAGTGTGTGAAGTTGTTGTGAGTGTAGTGTAGCCTCAATGTAGGTCTATGCTCACCAGTGTGTGATACGCTGTAATTGGCTTCACACCAGACTTGACAGGAAAATTAGAAGCGAGTCTCCACTGTTATGTTTGAGGCATTAAATGCCAACATTGAGTAAAATTATCTTCCTAATTGTTGCTGTAATCAGCTCATTTTGTAATAACGTCTCTTCCTTGCGCTGTAATCAGCTAATATTTTATCATATTTGACGTAAATTATTTTTCTTGCTTTCTTGGCGGCTTGATAATCAATTATCCGCTGTCAGTTGATATCTTTTCCCAGAATTTTATTCCGGTTACATTTCAGCAGTATTGTTCCTAAAAGGGAGTATGTTCGGATGTAATATCTTGATAGCGGATGCTATCTTGATACTTTTTGAGTGACACTAACATTTTTGGCTTCATGGAGTAAAAATGTATATTTTTCCATTTTAGTATGAAATTTCGGCAACTGCTGTTTTCAAAAGAAAGTTAGAAAATACAAAATTAATAAAAATAAGAACATCCATTGAATTAAATCAATACAAAGTAAGAGAGATTGTAGAGAAAATTACTTGTGCATGTCAGAATAAGTCGAAGTATCTTACTTTGAAAGGTATGTGGAGCAAATGCTCTATACCCAGAAAATATGATCATAGATAAGTGTCGTGTCGAGTACTAATGCTGTATCTCACAATAATATGTGTTATGTGTTATCAAGTTTGTTCTGTTCAGGAGTAAAAACTCCGTATAAAACTTTATCTTAGGTAAATGATACTAAGATTGTTAGCTTAATTCTAAAAGAAGTTATCAGAAATTATTGTGCTGTAAAACCCACAAGAACTTGACCTCAGGTGAATGATAGTGAAAATGTAAGATCATAACTTTAAAATGGCTTATGCGAGAACATGAAGAGGTGATAAGAATTTCATACTAAACATAGTTTTCGTCCTTGAACATCAAATTTGATCAAACGAACCAATCAAATTTGATCAAGCCAAATGCAAGTTAGTTATTGTAGCTATACTACAAAGGCACGAAAGCTCTTGTTCGCGAAGAAAAGGCTTTCTTCCAATCCAAGCTTAAGAGCTTGCTAAATGGTATAACACAAGAAATAAATTTGTTTTTCACTTAATGCAAAGATATCTAAGACAGTACCACATAATCATCCTGATCATATGACAAATAGGATTGTGAAGGTTACATGTGACGTACATGTAACAAGTGTAAGATTTTATGATGCATGCAAGCAAGTCCCGAAACTGCAGAAAGTTGTATGTCTTGTACATAAATATAATTCATTTGCCGCCAAAGGTCCTATGACAATCCGTTGAAAACCGGGAAAATGAATATGGATAAGTCTAGATGACTATTTCCAAGCTCTTATTGTTAAGAGGTTAAAGAAACCAATAAGTTTCAAAGACAAGACTGGTTTAATAGTTGCCTCTTTTTCCGATGGGCTATAGAAGAAATAGGTACAGATGTATGGCCGTTGATATTACTATATTATATGATTCATTATCAATAATAAAGAAACTTGCATACACAATTGCTCCAATAGTTGCAAGAATAAACATAAATACACCGAGGTGGTGCTGGGTAAAATGGTCTTTCACTTATTTCAAGTCTCTGACAAACATTATTTTGCATAAATACTTCATACAGTCATGCATGTAAGCCCAGGCCATTAATGCTTAATTCGAAAATGGATTATATCAAGAATATGCTTGTTTGCACCACAAGTCTACGCTGGAAAGGAAAGTTAATTCATTAATTGGTTTCCAGCAAGACTATTGGAAACATTGTTTTCCTCAAATGTTTGCTGAACAGATTGTGCAATGTTGGTAATGAACAGATGAATGTCAAAACCAGAGGCATAATGCATGCCGTGATGTTGAACCAGAGGCATAATGCATGCCGTGATGTTGAACCAGAGGCATATTGCATGCCGTAATGTTGAACCAGAGGCATAATGCATGCCGTAATGTTGAACCAGAGGCATAATGCATGCCGTAATGTTGAACCAGAGGCATAATGCATGCCGTGATGTTGAACCAGAGGCATATTGCATGGCGTGATGTTGAACCAGAGGCATATTGCATGCCGTGATGTTGAACCAGAGGCATATTGCATGCTGTGATGTTAAACCAGAGGCATATTGCATGCCGTGATGTTAAACCAGAGGCATATTGCATGCCGTGATGTTGAGCCAGAGGCATATTGCATGATGTGATGTTGAACCAGAGGCATATTGCATGCCGTGATGTTGAAGCAGAGGCATATTGCATGCCGTGATGTTGAACCAGAGGCATATTGCATGCCGTGATGTTGAACCAGAGGCATATTGCATGCCGTGATGTTGAACCAGAGGCATATTGCATGCCGTGATGTTAAACCAGAGGCATATTGCATGCCGTGATGTTGAACCAGAGGCATATTGCATGCCGTGATGTTGAACCAGAGGCATATTGCATGCCGTGATGTTCTTCTATATTTCATGGAGTTCTTATTTACTTTCTCAATTTAATTTCAATTAAGGGGAAATGTCTAGACAAACTCACAAGAGCATGGAAGGTTTTGGGATTTCCCCCTTTTGGCAATTAATTGTTCAATGATTGCCGTCTTATGCATGGTCAAAATTACTTGACCAATTCTCATCAGGAGTTTGATACTCGAATAATTCTTTCCGCTACTTTGCCATGCAATCCATAGAATGTTCCTAAATTTTCATAACAATTATAATGTATATCATGTTGTGTACCATGGACATGCCCTCGTGCTACGGCCGAAATGAGCAAACTCAGACGGTATCTTCTGCATTAAAGCAGTACAACATGTACAAGGAACTCATACACACAGCATCACACCCGTAACAATGGATTTGCTCTACCATGGTTGACAGGTGAAATCATATCAAAATATGTAAAACATGTTTTCATTATGGTATCGAATTTAAATTTATAAACCGTGTGTTTAAACTATACGGCACGAAACACCAAGGTTTAAAGATATACATTAGATAGGAATAGTATGTTATAATGACTATATGACCCCATTGTCTTTGATTTATCTTCTTAGATCAATACGGACATAAGCGTTAAAGAATGAGCAACTAGTCCTCAACACTATCTCACGTAACCCCCTCGTATATGCAAAAAAGTCAGTAGAATTATAATCAAACTTCAACTTAAATTTCATTTGAAGTTTCGTTTAATTGTTAAATTTAGGACAAAATTTATATCTAATTTTTCTCTAATTCATCACAACTTGTGCATACATTAGAACCTCTTCATATAATATAATTCCTTCAAATTATTGATGGAATTTATCTTCAGATAATTGCACTTAAACCAACCTTCAGTAACCTTCAAAAATATTAAATTCTTTTTGGGTTATAAATTTTTTTTTCAAAGGAAAACATCCAAATAAGAATTTCAATAAAAACCTTAATAATTTTAAAAGCTGAATGGTCCATAATATTGCTTTTAAATGCAGCTTATGCTTCATGAGTTCTGTGCATTGATTTGATCCTTCATTGTATATCACCTATTACTATTCCCAATTTTCTTCACAATGTTCATTATTCTACTTTCTGATATAAACACTTTCTAGTCCACTAATCTTAAATTCATTTAGGAGATTTTAAGACACTCTGAAGTGATATAAAGCAAACTGTCTTCTGATATCCTAAATCACATACTAAATTGGAATTGATCTTAAGTAGTGTTTTTCTACACAAATAAAGACATCAGGAAAGTTTTACACAGAATACAGTTTTAGAGAGTCAAGAAATCATGGCATTTATTTCATTCTGTAGATTTAAGAGTCGAACTGCCATTACATTTTAAACATGCCAAGTGCTTTTCTTTAGTTCTTCTTAAAGAACAAATTCATTTGCCAGTTTGTTTGTTTGTTTGATGAGGGCTTAACGGCACCACGACAACGAGGGTCAAATTGTGCCTAAGAGGTCAGATCATTCTAGAGGTAGGAAGGAAAGGAAACAGGAAGAGAATGAGAGATATTTAAAAACAAAAGGTCAGAAAGCTGTGATCTAGAGGGGAGGTGCATGGTGTACTAGGTTCTGCATTACTTAACTTTATCATATTTCTTCCCATTTCATTCAGCTAATAATAATGCTTGTTCTGACATCAGGGTCAAATATGGTGCTAAAAAACCATTCCAAATTCCTTGTGAAACCAGAATATGACATGTTAGCTATCAACAACTTGTCTTCAGCAGCATTATTGTTACAGTGCCTTAAATCAAGATTTTAACACTTAAAAGAACACCTGTATTATTAAGATTTTAACACTTAAAAGAATACCTGTAATATCAGAATATTTAAACTTAAATTCTACTTCTTAACATTTTCCATTAATTTCCAGTGGGTTCTAAGATTATTGCCTATTCAGGTAAAAAATATAGGAGAATAGACAAGAATATGGGAATTATGGCCCAAATTCAGGATTAATATAGGACGATATAGGTGGGAATTTTATCATAGGAAAATATAGGAAAAATAGGGAGTCGGTGGGAGGCCTGCTGTACCGCACCAGGGACCTGACAATAAAGAAGGCATATGGACCCTACCCATTAGATGTTTCCCTCTGCATGTCACTATTTTGATATTATATAATGGTGACCAGCTCTACAGGGGAAGCGCTTATTTTCAAGATTGAACTTTGACTTCCAACCAATTGTAAAACAATTCTCTGTAAAGAAATGTCCCAGATGTTTGTGTTGATTAAATCTTGCTTTCAATGTGTAGGTGGGTGGGGGCCCCAGTACATTGCTTTGCCCAGGGGGTACAATGCTGTTAACCCTTACTCTACCACGCAGCGATATTGTCGCCACTTTAGGTACCCTGTCTTTGACTCCACCTCCCAGGTGTATTTTCAAAAAGGTGCTGGTAGAGTAAGGTTTAATCAAGCCGTGACAAGTATGCCAACTCGAAAATATATGCAGCATGGTTTCGGTAAGCAGCCCACCAAATCAATGGAGTGGAACGAGCCCAACTCTGCTGCTCACAGAAGACCCTTCAATAATCAGCCTGTGCTTAACCCTTACTCTACCACGCGGCGATATCATCGCCGTTTTTGGTGCCCCATCTTTGCCTCCGCCTTCCAGGTGCATTTTCAAAAAAGTGCTAGTAGAGTAAGGCTTAAGATGGCTCTGCAAAGAACTTTAAATGTACACACTAATCAATGTACTTACTGTGTCCATTAGTTCCAGCACTTTTGAAAAGAAAAACCACCAACAGACGTTAGCCAACTGCAAAGAGAATAACACAGTATATGGGTGAAACAAATAGGAGACCCAAGTAGGTTTGATCACAGGGATCAAACCCTGACAATTGCTGGGGCCACGGGACACCAGACCTGAGGGTCACTCAAGCAAGGTACAGTATATCAAGGAAGGGTGACTGAATCTTACAACTAAAGCCACTTCTTGTCAGCATTCCCCATGTATTGACCCATGCACAATTAAAATTCCATTCTTCAAAAGTTTGTTCTTTTGTCTGTGTGAGCCAGAAATTTAAAACAACCTTTGAACTTCGTCTAGGAGGGTTGCATGAAGCAATATCTTTCCTTAAGGGAAATTTTCTATCAATCATTCACAGTTAATGTACACATCACCTAAGGCATAGACATTTTTATCACCAGTTTGCAAACAAATATTTCCCACTAAGACTACATGGATGAGTGATTTCAATCACAAAAGTGCCCTGATTACTGAGTAATCTTATACACACAAATAACCTTGGGCGACTTGACTGTGACAGTGCATGGGAATTGCAGATAAACAATCATTGTTTAAAGTGGAAACAAAATACACTGAACAGAATGTTGGGTTAATCATTGCCATACCTGAGTTTTCAGAATTAACTCAGGTCCGGGAGCGGGTAGGCTTAAAGAGAAACTTTTCGGCATGTGCAGAATATTAAAACAAGCAATTTTGGTTTGTGGCAATGTGAATTCATTTAAGGGACATGTAAATCATATCTATCATGATCAATTAACATTGAGATAACTTGGGTAATGTGGACAACTGTCATGGGTTCTGTGTAGCAATCTCCTGCGAGTCCAATTTTGAATAGTTGAGACGGTAACATCCAGTTCTCAATCCACACATTATCACCAGATCTCTGATTGAGTCGAGAGTTGTTCTTTTGGATGTATCCTGGGTGTTGATCAATTCATTTCTAGCACAGATGTCTGTTAATGATGGCCATGATTTCATCATCATATGACACCAATGCATCTGTTTGTTCTAAACAAGTTCATACTCATAATTAATTGCAGATGGACTCATGGTTCACACAAATTTAAGCTGGGACACCATAATTAATCATCTAAGAAAAAACATTTTATCTGAAAATGTTGTGGAGAGACTACTTACCCTCACTGCCTGTGGGTCGTTAGAGTAATCCACTTGTTGGCAAGCAAGGTTGAAGTTGGGATTCAGAAAACTGCTTGCAAAAAACTGTGCAAATGACAAACAAAATATCAATATTTCCCTCCACACCGATACTGTATCTGCAGCACAAAATCACAAGAGTCACCCTACCAGTGGCATAGCTAGACTTTTTTGCATGGGGTAAAACCACAAAGAAATTTGAATCAAAGTTAAAAATTAGGAGATTTTGAGGGAAACCTCCAGAAATTTTAAGGGAAGTGTCGCATATTTTCAGGAAAAACTTTTGAGGAAATATACTTCAAAAATTTTGAGGAAATATACTTCAAAAGTTTTGAGGAAAAATTCAGATATTTTGAGGAAAATTCAGATATTTTGAGAACACCTTCAGAAATTTTAAGGGAAAATGTCACATATCTTTAGGAAAAACTTTTGAGGAAAAATACTTTAAAAATTTTGAGGAAAAATTCAGATATTTTAAAGAAATCTTTTGAAATTTCAAGAATTTAACGAAATAAATTAGAAATTTGCTAACTCTTAAACTGCTATTAGGCCTAACTTAAAAATTTGGTTTTCCGAAATAATGTGATCCTTTTTTCAAAGATGGCTCTCATCAGGATACCAATACAATCCAACATTCTGAATTTTCTGTTGTGCAAATTTTCCAACTTTGATCAATTATTCCCCCCTTCAGCTACATCACTGGACTCTACCCAACAAACAGTAAAACTAAATGAACACAGAATTTTTTAATTATAAATTGGACACTGTTCGAGAAAAATCTAACACACATCAAAATGTTGTCGCAGCTCACAAAAGAAGAAAAAAGGTCAGTTTTCAATATTTGATCTTAGAGGAAGAAAATACCAGCTGCATCCTGTAATTAAGAAATGTTGTTCGACTTTAAAGTCAGCCAGAAGAAGACAGAGGTTATGGCACAAACAGACCAATACCTACTACAGTAGATGCCACCTACAATTCTGGACAAAATGAGTTGTCACGTTTTTAAGCCCCTTCTACCCCGCCTCAATGTTGGAGCTAAAGAGGATCATCCAAGGACACTTTGGTTTCAAGCAACATGGGGTACAAGGGAAAAAGTGCCACAATAATTTTGTCCAAGATCACGAGGTTATCACAGGTATATCTGGAAATGGGTAAAATGACCGTGACGCAGAATAGTTAAAGTTTTGACTTATATTGCAGGAATGTAGTTAGTTGTTGATAAATTTTCTTGTTCTTGTAGCTCTTTTCATTTTATAGCTAAAAAATATAAAGATAAAAATTGGCGAAATATACACTTACAGCTACATAAAATAAGTGGTTTTAAGTTTGCATAAATTCACTTTTGTAAACCATTTAAATTAACGAATTGTATTTTGGGGAATATTGTTACCCCGGAAAGAAATTGTACTTATATTCACATGTTTGGTATTAGTTTCTTGTCAGTACATGTGGTTCATAGGGGAAGGAGGGTGTCAATGGTGATTGAAAATGGAGGGGGAGGTCCAAATAATACTGTCTACCTACTGTGGTGTAGCGGTTACCATACCTGTCTACAGACCACGAGGCCCTGGGTTCAAGCCTGGGTTGGGTAGACACGCCAGTGCACCACAACTGGTTATCAAAGACCGTGGACATTGACTTGGTTGTCGATGTTATGTCTGTCCGTACGTCGTACCTGTGTTCTTGTCCGGGTCGTATTAAGCGTTTCGTGATAGCATTGTTACTATCATAACCGATACGCAGGCAACGACCCGTCATTGTAATTGTGTGTTCACTCGTCGTCGTCGCAAATATTACTACATAAGAGAAATGTATGTAAGTTGTTGATGGTTGTTAATATTTAGTCATCGCGTTAGAAGTAAGAGCATACTACTGAAATACAATGACATCTACTACACTTTGACTATATTATTCACACTTCACATCTGACCTGCAACAAATTTAAATCAAAGGTTTTTGGGTTTTAATAAATTCTATGTAGTATAGAGACCATGAAGAGCATCACTTCATGACGACGCGACCTTCATATATTAATTACTTGAAATATGCTAATTAAAAATCGTGTGCAAAATACACACAAAAAGATAGATCACTTCGGTCTCCAAGTTTGATCGTTTGATTGCAAATGTTATCGGGTCTAATAATCACAATGCAAATATAGCAAAATAACAATATTTCAACCTGATTGTAACATCAGTAACCTTGTAAGTTTGATTTATCAAGTAAATTAATGTCATGTTGTGCAAAAATATGCTAAATAGAGGGGAGTATAGTGAAATGGGAACTTGGTAACTGCTGGTGCTACAAAGCTGATTTTGGTCTTAAAAACTGTTCACAATGTTCATGTTTTTATTCATTATAAAGGACAATTTTTTGTAAAAATAACCGGAAATGCTACTTTGACCTATGACCGTGGTTCCATTTTGACGATCATATCTCAAGGACGGAGTGTCGGATTGACTTCCATAGTAGTCATCATAATTCTTCTCAGATAGGATGACAAGAAAGAGAATATCTGGGTTCATCTGAACTTTTTCATGACCAATCTTAATACGTGCACCTTTGACATTGTGACCACTGCATTCTTGGACCTGGACCTGAATGTAAATTGGTCATTTCATGGACTTCATGATACCCTCACCAATGCTTATGGCAACCAATCAGTTCCCAGCGTACCATTAATGAGGTGGTGTGACGTCACTTTCTTCGCACAGGACTCCCCCCATTTTGAGATTTGGTGGTTTTTTTGTGAAACTAACCACTAAAGGAATGCATTTTCTTCGTGGGAGGTATGACGTGAGTATGCTGTAGCAAACAAGATGTCAAGGTAGGTAAAACTACAACTTTTTCTCTTTCGATTGATATCAATTTTTACATGCTTTACTTATCCAATTTTGAGATATGTTTTACAGAATTGTACATTGAAATAAGGGATAAATTATAGACCGCATCTTTGCTGAGCTCCTGACCCTCTTCCAGAAAATTAAGTCTAAATATAAATAAGAATCTGTAGACAAAGCTATGGGCTTTCTGCCCTTATCAAATTTGTGTGTGATGGGTGATGATTAATGGCAATACTTTGCAATTGAAGTAAGCCAAGATTCTCATATTTTTCAAGCATGTAAAGGGTTCATCGCAACGACGACGAGTGAACACACAATTACAATGACGGGGTCGTCACCTGCGTAATCGGTTATGATAGTAACAATGCTATCACAAAACGCTTAATACAACCTGGACGAGAACACAAGTACGACGTACGGACAGACATAACATTGACAACTAAGTCAATGTCCACGGCCTTTGATAACCAGTTGTGGCACACTGGCGTGTCTACCCAACCCAGGCTTGAACCCAGGACCTCGTGGTCTGTAGACAGGTATGATAATCGCTACACCACAGGAGGTAGATTAAGAGTTCATCTGAAATGATGGCTATATTAAGGCCCACGTCGTACATCAAAATATATATTCTACGTAACTTTCAAGGTATTTTATTCATTGATTTAAGATACAGCATTAAACTTTAGCTAGTAAGGGTTAGGCCTACATACATACTATTTGCTGGAGCAACTGCAGGCCTACTGCATAAGAATTAATCAATAAAGGCCTACGGGCCTGTTTTTTTAATTTGTAAAGTATTAAATTTGTAATGAAGGCTAAGCTAAGCTGTAACTTATTACGGTATTGTGTTTCTTAGTAGTGGTGGACTTGTGTATCAATTGAATATCAGAAAATTACTTTAGAATATAAACTGAAGAAACATATAAATCCATGAAAAGAACGAAGGATGTGCATACATTTGATTAAGTTTTAGTTTTTGTAGAATGACAGAAATTCTTCTTCTTCTGGTGAAGTACAAACCCTACTAGTAGTACTAGTAGGTATTACAGACTAATTTTAAGTATTGAGAAATCAATCGTCTTTGTCATTTTTACTCATGACTTCCAGATCTTGTTTTCTATTACAATTCCTTGTTTATTTTGAAACTATGTACATGGAAGTCATGAGAAAACACACCCTGATCTAAGAAAGACCCATCATGTGGACCTCAATAGAAAGACCCATCAAGTGGACCTCAATGGGGTGTCAAGGTGTCAACTGCTATACCCTGACCTACGAAAGACCCATCAAGTGGACCTCAATGGGGTGTCAGGGTGTCAACTGCTCTACCCTGACCTAAGAAAGACCCATCAAGTGGACCTCAATGGGGTGTAAGGGTGTCAACTGCTATACCCTGACCTACGAAAGACCCATCAAGTGGACCTCAATGGGGTGTAAGGGTGTCAACTGCTATACCCTGACCTAAGAAAGACCCATCAAGTGGACCTCAATGGGGTGTAAGGGTGTCAACTGCTATGCCCTGACCTAAGAAAGACCCATCAAGTGGACCTCAATGGGGTGTCAGGGTGTCAACTGCTATGAAAAGAAACAAATTTCATTTGCTGCAGCGGCCTGCAGAAGTGTATTTACCAATAATATTAAGAAGTGACTGTTTCTTGATTCTCATATGCTGGCTAATTAGAGCTTGATGGGCATGTTGGTTAACCATGTTTATTATCGGTAAGTGCTGGGTTAAAGTATTAACTGTGGTAATTTATGATGTAAATGTAATCATTTGTATGTCTGTGGAATTGTTTATGTACCAGGAATGGCTGAGAAAAATACAAAAGAAACAAAGAAAATTGTTTTATCTTATTTTCTTTTCATAATCATATCTGTGTCATTTGTCAAAAAGTATGTCTGCCATGACTTTCATTATCCCTGTTACATTTATTTGAGTATGAATCTGTGATAAATATGATTCCCAAACTTCATTTTGAAACGATATGCTGTGTTAGCATTGCTGGTTAAATTTTAGTTGTTAGGGGAAAATATGGTTGGAAGGGAAGAGAAAGGGAGGGGGGGGGGGAGGAGGTGGATGTAACATGGTAATGTGGCACCATTTGAAACCAAGACCAGGGTATTTTGGGGAACATTCATGAGATACCAATTACAATGACAAAGTTGCACAAAGAAGTGCTTAATTTTTCATGTCCTTTAATGGATGGCATCCTCCACTGTTTGTGTATGCTGTGACCACTGAAAAATAGTTTTCCAAAGAGGACTTTCTTGACACATCGTAGTGTACCCAGACAGCCTTTTCATAAATTGGACAGCCTCGTCGCAAACCCATTCCACTCAGTCCACTGCTATGAATACTCTGGCCTCTGGCCAGCCTTGCAAGTAGTAGGGAATACTGTAGTAGGGCATACTGAAGTGAGTGAGATGTTTTTATCTTACTAGAGTTACCCAGACTATGTGAGCATACCCAAATATGTTGATCAAAGGTAAAAGGGTGATTTTGATAGACCACTGCCGTAAGTGTGATATGTGCTTAAAGTGGTCAGGTAATTGTTCAAATTGCCTTTGTGAGATGCCTGTAGATTTGAAAGAGAAAACATTTAAGTTATTTGGGAATGATAACGCAATAGAATGTCTATTTAATGGTCAGCAATTTCTTGTGATCACAAGATAAAAACACGCTGTGTGTACATGCATCGCTTCCACTGCTAACTGCTTGTCGTTGTAAACAAAACCATGTGACCGACTTCGCCCAATCACAATGCATCGCACGTACACGTACGTCGGATTAGACCTTCTAAAAATTGGCCCAAATCTAACGAGCTACTGACTCTCTGACACAAAATTAAATCAATATCTTTGCAGATTTAGGTAAAAGAAATTTCTTCAACATATATGCAAAGACCTTTTGGGACAAAGATCTAAAAAATGTTTTGCAGCTATGTTTTCTGGACACCATTTTATTTCATTATTTGGTTCCTTGTTTCTCTCGTAAAATCTCATATTTGTTTCTATAAACCTTCACAAATCAAATTCTACACTCTTACTTTACCCAATAAGCAAAAAATTTCAAAGATTTTTTAAAACCCTGGTGGGGGATTTTTGAATCCTAGCAGGTGATTTTTTAAACCCTAGCGGGGAATTTTCTGAACCCTAGCGGGGAATTTTCTGAACCCTAGCGGAACATTTTTAACCTAGCGGGTTTTTTGGGGTTTTTTTGAAGCCCTAGCGTGTGTTTTTTTGTGGCCCTAGCCAGGGATTTTTGCAGCCCTAGCGGGTGGAGGGGGGATTCTTGTAGTCCTAGCGGAATTTCTTAAACTTACCGTTTTCAAGCCCCAACTCTGATAGCGGGATTGAAGCCCTAGTAGGGGATTTTTGTAGCCCTAGTGGAGGATTTTTGCAGTCCTAGCGGTGGATTCTTGTAGCCCTAGCAGGATTTTTTTTAGCTTACCATTGGATGCATGTGTGTCGCCAAACCTGTTTGCTGAAGGGAGGGGGAAGACTTTCTATAGTCACTATACAGCAGTTATGTTGGCATGTACGAATGCATGTCTGTCAGTAGTAACCAGGCCTGTAGCCAGCGTGGGGCATAAAGGGGGAAGGGCATGCCCCCTCGTTAAGTGCTTGTGCTCCCCTTTCGATTAGTACTAAACTGCCAGTGGGGACGAATAGTTTTTAATTCCGCCAAAAGAAAAAAAAATAGGCCTACATTGTTTTGTTTCCAAGGAGAACTTTAGAAAATAAATCAACTTCCTTTATTTTCGGGAAATTTTCTTCATTTTTTTGGAGGAGTGGGGGTGGGGAAGAGGAAAGTTTAAAACTTTAATTCTTGCTTTCCTATCTCTCTAAACTTTCACCCCCTCCCCCCAAGATATTTTTTTTTTTTTTTATTGTTTTGTTTTTCATTTTCTTAAATTTCCATGCATAGTTTGTAGGAAACTTTCATTTTATTTGCAGTAATGTTTCTTCAAATTTGGTGACAATTTGTTCAATATCCATCATTTATCTTTCATTTTCAGGAAATGTTACTGAAATAAATTACACATATTTTCCACTGGTTTTCTTTATCTTAGTTACATAGTTTAGAGATAATGAGTTCTTAGCTGAACAATTTTGGACAGTTTATTTTTATTTTCAAAACATTATTGAAGGTGAAAATAAATCATAAGATAAAAGTAGGAGCTTATCCCCCCCCCCCCCTTCCCCCTTCCACACACACTTTTGTGGTCTTTGCCTATACACATATATGCCCTCACTTTTCTGGCCACCAGCTCCAATGACCAATACATTCTTTTCTGCCCAATTTAAAGGTTATTCTGTAAAATTGAAAACAAAAAAACCATCTCCCTGGAATGTGTAAACCAATTGATCTCCAATTTACAAAATAGTATATTAATTAAGATTATATCCCAAATGGTTTTGAATGAAAATCCAAATTGAAGGTGGTCAATGTCCAGATGGTTTCACATAGTTTCTAAACGTAAATAACATAGGGTCTCTGTTGAAAACAATAAATGCCTATTGATTCCAGTATAAGCCTTAAGTATTGGTTTTGATGGATGATGTGTTAATTACTACTTACAAAGTTACCACCTGTTAAAAATAGTTGAGAACAGTTAAATCCAGTAAGTATTTCAACCGTTGTTTTTCTTTTCCCCCCCATTTTTCTGCTGGGATGCTCTCTAATATACTATGTCTGTCTTTATACAGATTCAATTTTATTCCCATATGAAATGTCTTTTGCATATACTATATGTGGTTTCATATGGTTGCATATTTTTTTATTTTATAAAATTATCTCATATCTAATTAGGTGTATCATGCTTTATAAGCCATATAAATCTGTACATACATATAAAATAAGCCCTCTGTAAAAACTATATTTGGCTTTATATAAATGTATAGGTATATAAAATGGTATGGTATATCATGCTTTATATATGTAAGAGATATTTTCCCCTCACGACCCATTTTTATTTTCCCTCACAACCCATCTTTATTCCCACCACAACTCATCTTTATTTTCCCCTCACGACCCATATTTATCTTTTCCCTTTATGTCCCTTTAACCATACAGTTATTTACCAGCCTATATCCTAGCAGCATTATTATTCAGTGATTACTCCTCCAAGTGATATACTTCTTCATTCATGCTAATTATCTCCTCATTAGCCTATTTTATACATTATATGGATCACAATGAAACCTTTTACAATGTACTTACTCACTATTCAAAGAAACATACTTGTGGTTGAACTATCCTTCACTGCTCAGCCCATCCCCACTTTCTTCCTTTGTTAATGTTTTCACTTGGTTTTATAATGCAGTAATGTTTTACTAGGTTTTATAACTCTGTTCAGTAAAGTTGCATATGGTTTGGTTTGTTGATGTTTAACAGCACCTCGACAGTAAAGTTGCATTTGTTTTTGATTTCATAAACATTATAAAGTTATAAACATGATTTAAAGTTGCCAATTTAATTTGTGTTTGCTGTTTTTGTTAATAAAGTGTAATATTCCATGTAGCTCCCCACCCTAGCTGCCATCCTGACAATGTGGAGTTAAGGAGACTATATTTGGTGTCAGAAGTTTTTCATTTGTAAAGTGAACAAATGTTTCTTTTTATTGAGGAGGTGGCCAAAAGTAAAGTGATTACATTTGGTACCAGAAGTGTTTTATTTGTAAAGTGAACAAATGTTTCTTTTAATTGAGGAGGTGGTCAAATGTAAAGTGATTACATTTGGTACCAGAAGTGTTTCATTTGTAAAGTGAATAAATGTTTCTTTTTATTGAGGAGGTGGCCAAATGTAAAGTGATTACATTTGGTACCAGAAGTGTTTCATTTGTAAAGTGAACAAATGTTTCTTTTTATTGAGGAGGTGGCCAAATGTAAAGTGATTACATTTGGTACCAGAAGTGCTTTATTTGTAAAGTGAACAAATGTTTCTTTTTATTGAGGAGGTGGCCAAATTTAAAGTGATTACATTTGGTACCAGAAGTGTTTCATTTGTAAAGTGAATAAATGTTTCTTTTTATTGAGGAGGTGGCCAAATGTAAAGTGATTACATTTGGTACCAGAAGTGCTTTATTTGTAAAGTGAACAAATGTTTCTTTTTATTAAGAGGTGGCCAAATTTAAAGTGATTACATTTGGTACCAGAAGTGTTTCATTTGTAAAGTGAATAAATGTTTCTTTTTATTGAGGAGGTGGCCAAATTTAAAGTGATTACATTTGGTACCAGAAGTGTTTCCTTGTAAAGTAAACAAAACGGTTTTTTGACCGAGGATAATACCCTGTTTTAACCAGTGCCCTGATTTGTAATTGTTTTCCTATGTGATGCATTAATACTGCCGTGAACTCAATGCTGTGGGAAGTGCGGACCACCCCTCAACGGTTTGATTTATCGGTGGCCTTATATGCACCCACAGTATTAGCCATGGTGAGTCTATTGAACATTCTTTATCAACATGTGTTTCCTTTTGACTGTTTGAACTGTACACCCTTCTTCTGTTCTTGCCATGGCCAAACATTTTGAAAGTTTCCACCGGTACCTACCTCTGATGTCCGCCAATGGTGATGTATGATGCGCTCCTGGACTGTGCGCCCTTGAACTTTAAAAGCCCAGAAGGAAGGAATGTTGAAGGACTGACAAGGCGAAGTTATGTATATGGACTTAATGCGACATTATGTTAATTTTGTGCCTTCTAGTTACTGGGTATTGCTTTAATTGTTTAAATTTCAACCTGAAACACTTTTAAGTCACATTTTCTATTCTTCATGATCCGCTTGTATGTGCATGTGTGTGCTATGTGGGCAGCAAACCATTATTCTGCAGCACTGTGTACGTACCAATTGTTACTATGTTGGGTATCATAATTTCTTTTGCATAGTAAAGTCCTTCCCTATCTGCTTAATGTACCTACTTTTGAACCAGATTTATTTAAATCTAGTGAAGTGTTATTTTATCGCTTAGCTTTGGTTACCCTCTGCGCATGTAACGGAACCTGAGGAAGGGTTGTGTGGATAGTTTTTGCTTGCTGGGTGCATGTATAGATATATCTAGTGTTGGCCTATCGCTTCATTAGCAAATAACAATATGTTTAATACTGAAGAGACTACTTCCTTCAGTGATCCAAATGGCTTCATCCATTTCACTTATGTTCCTGCTGACATACATATTCTTTCAGTGGTTGCCAGCTTAGCCCCAACAACCCCACCTTTCTTGAATGGAATACCGTTCAGTATTCCTAGCGTGGAACACACGAGAAAAACAGAAATGCGATTTAACCTGTAGATATTTGGCTGGTGATGCAAAGTGGGAGGTAGCTATCATGCCTAGTACTGATTGCAAAGCGGGGGGTAGCTGCCATGCCTGGTACTGATAACATTTCCAAACTTTTTAAACATTTGGAGGGTATATATGGAGACAACACCCCCATCAATGGACTACTGTTCCCGATGGCAAATGCAGTCGGAATCTGTGCGCCAGTACGATTGTCTATGCAGGAGCTTGCTGCGAGGGTCGCTGCTCAAGTTGAAAATGTTTTTCCTGCTTCTGATGTGGCTATCCAAGATGCATTTGTTGAAGGCCTGGGTAGCCATGATATTAAATTGGAGCTCGGTAGAGACATACACAGAGTAATTGATAAATCATTTCGAGACGTGAAGCTGGAGGCAATTCAGTTGGAGAGGAAACATCTTATCAGAGGGGACAGCAGCCCCTCTACAATGCTTCCCTCAATTTTTCCTCCACTGTAAAACCTCCAGTTTCACATAGTCCAACTGCAGATTTGGACATTCCAAACCAAATGTTGGAGACCTTAAAATCTCTAACAACCCAAATGCAGAATTTGCAGTTTTGTATGAATAGAAATGGCCAGAGTAGCTTAAGCCGCCACCCACGGCAAAGAGGTCTGGCTAGACCTCACCCGACTGACCATTTTGATGAAAATGGCTGGCCAATTTGCAGAAAGTGCAAACAGGCTGGTCACATTGCCCGATATTGCCCCCAAAATGGACAAAACCCTAGTCCTGCCTCGTCAAACTACTAGGGGCCAGACAGTGGATTGTCTGTCACATGGCTCCTCCATTCCATCACCATCCGAAAACAGGAACACCTAGTGGTGGATGCCGAAATAAATGGCATACCTCTTCAGGCCTTACTTGGTACAGTGGGTCACAACCATTTCACAGGAGTTCCTCTATCAGCACGTTTGTCAGCAAGCTGGGACCCGCAAGATACTTGATGTTCATTGGTTGAAAGTTACGGCAGCTAATGGGTCAGAGTTACCTATAAGGGGTGCATTAAAATGAACATCTAGGTTCTTGGCAGGAAATTTTCTGCAGTTCCCGTGCTGATAGTACCCAGTCCTTTTAGGGATGAGCCTCATTAGTCAGGTCATTGAAACTTGGAGAAATGTACGTACAAACAATTTTCCTGTCATGAAAAAGATTTCTGAGTTTGAGACAGGGTTGTAAAGGAGTGGAATACCACAGTAGGTTCGGATTTTGTTGATGGGCAGGTTGGATTTGCTAGGTCTGATAAGTGTCCATATCAAACTGAAGCTGTGCAATAGTTGTGTTCTGTCAATATTGTTGTATGTATAAAAATGCTGTCGAATGACACTAAAAACGACTTCTCCAAGTTTTCATCCTTCCACACCAGAAGCCTCTGCAGGATCCTACACATCTTTTGGCCAGGGACAATTTCAAATAAAGATCAATTCAAATGGTTCCATCAAAGAACATAACTCACATCATTGCTCAAAGATGCTGCCAATGGATTGGAACTGCTAAGTAAATTTTTGTTTAAGTGAGGATGCTTATTGCAATGTTTAACAGGTAAAGCCTAAATAGCATTCTAACTTACATCACTTCAAATTTTGCTGTAAATGTATCTAAATAACACAAAAGAAAATTCCCAGTTCCAACTTACCTCATAAAACATATACGCATTGAGCAAGACCATGGACAGGTTATATGCCATCATCACATATTTCAGGTTTAGGGCCTTCCTTGTTGACATAAAAATAGGGCCCCTCCAGACAACAACAAGGTAGAGCACAACACACAGGCAGGTATGTGCTGGGTTGCTCATCAGAAGCCATCCTCTGGTTCGTTCATCTGAGGGGAAAACAAGAAAGATGATGTTAGGACGATCATTAAGTGTGCAAACCCTTTCCTTTCAGTATGCTATCATAGGGGCATTAATAACATGCCCAACGTGCATCAGATAAAATCTTCATATTACACTCGCGCGTGTTGGCAATGTAATTAGATCATAGCTGTGCCAGGCCAAGCAAATAATGATATCATATTAAATTGCCTTTGCTCTGGCGAGGCGTGTGATGTGCAACAGTCGATTTTGGCCAAAATCGGCAGTTGCTGTGCATACTAAACGGAAAGCGGAAGGTACATCTCATGATGCACAAAAAATTCAGCTTATCTGTCATTGATACACAATGTTAATATGAAGATTATGTAGTGTCTTGTATCAGTAAACTTGAGACAATGATCATTCACATATGTACAAGTTCCACAAGTATTATACCTATAAGAAGTCAAGATATCTTAAAGGGCAAATGTGTCAGATGAAAGATAACATGAAGACCATACAAAATAAACTGTTAGATCTCCAACATGAATGATGGTTACATTGTAATCACCATCTAATGACACTGTATACAAAAAAGTAAGTATAGATACCTGATTTACTATCAGCCCAGGACACAAAGTCTGATATGCTTTTCATGACTGCTGCCATCTTTCATTCATAAGCCTCTGTAAATAGAAAGAAAATATGAAGAATAATGGTAAATGAGTAATCAAACTCACATTTTTTCCGATTCACGCTAGCAGAGATCTATAACTATACATTCTGGAATTTGGTAACCCTAACAGGCACAGGCTACCTGCACTGGATACTCAATTTGGTAACCCCAACAGGCACAGACTGCCCGCACTGGATAGTCAATTTGGTAACTCCAACAGGCACAGGCTACCTGCACTGGATACTCAATTTGATAACTCCAACAGGCACAGGCTACCTGCGCTGGATACTCAATTTGGTAACCCCAACAGGCACAGGCTACCTGCACACTAACCCCAACAGGAGGCTACCTGCACAATTTGGTAACCCCAACAGGCACAGGCTACCTGCACTGGATACTTAATTTGGTAACCCCAACAGGCACAGGCTACCTGCACTGGATACTCAATTTGGCAACCCCAACAGGCACAGGCTACCTGCACTGGATACTCAATTTGGTAACCCCAACAGGCACAGGCTACCTGCACTGGATACTTAATTTGGTAGCCCCAACAGGCACAGGCTACCTGCACTGGATACTCAATTTGGTAACCCCAACAGGCACAAGCTACCTGCGCTGGATACTCAATTTGGTAACCCCAACAGGCACAGGCTACCTGCACTGGATACTTTATTTGGTAACCACAACAGGCACAGGCTACCTGCACTGGATACTCAATTTGGTAACCCCAACAGGCACAGGCTACCTACACTGGATACTCAATTTGGTAACCCCAACAGGCACAGGCTACCTGCACTGGGGACTCAATTTGGTAACCCCAACAGGCACAGGCTATCTACACTGGATACTCAATTTGGTAACCCCAACAGGCACAGGCTACCTGCACTGGGGACTCAATTTGGTAACCCCAACAGGCACAGGCTACCTGCACTGGATACTCAATTTGGTAACCCCAACAGGCACAGGCTACCTGCACTGGATACTCAATTTGGTAACCCCAACAGGCACAGGCTACCTGTGCTGGATACTCAATTTGGTAACCCCAACAGGCACAGGCTACCTGCACTGGATACTTAATTTGGTAACCACAACAGATACAGGCTACCTGCACTGGATACTCAATTTGGTAACCCCAACAGGCACAGGCTACCTACACTGGATACTCAATTTGGTAACCCCAACAGGCACAGGCTACCTGCACTGGGGACTCAATTTGGTAACCCCAACAGGCACAGGCTACCTGCACTGGATACTCAATTTGGTAACCACAACAGGCACAGGCTACCTGCACTGGATACTCAATTTGGTAACCCCAACAGGCACAAGCTACCTGCACTGGATATTCAATTTGGTAGCCCCAACAGGCACAGGCTACCTGCACTGGGGACTCAATTTGGTAACCCCAACAGGCACAGGCTACCTGCACTGGATACTCAATTTGGTAACCCCAACAGGCACAGGCTACCTGCACTGGATACTCAATTCTTCTGTATCACTGAAAAGAGTACAGTTCAGAAACCCTTGGAAACTCCAAAGTTAAAAGAGACATAAAAAGTCAAATAATCTAGCTTGGTATATGATAGGGATTAAAAATTAAACTACTACACTGTACCAAAAAACCCATCATAAAATCTGATTCCATTCTCATTTTATCCAAGTTGAAAGTTGTAACATGGACGCTGCCATTGCTGTATGTGCTAGCACACCTAATGTATTTCTTTAGAACTCTTTTATTTTCATTTTGAATCATAAATACTATATAGAAATAAAAAATTCATAGACTCATACAAAGGACAAATTATTTCTTAGAACTAAAGAAAATTTGAAATAAGAATATAAAGATATACATTAATATTCTAATCTGTATTAGGTGTAGTATAACATTATTTTTGAGAGGGCGTATGAACAAAATGGCCACTCCCATGTAAGTTTATATTGACAGAATTAATGCCTTAATAAATTTAGAAAATACTGTTATGGACCAAAAGTTGAAAAGTAACAGAGGAATGCCAAAAGCTAAAATCAAGATCAAAGGCTTTTCAAATCAAATTTGACTGCATAAAAAGCCCTCTTTCAAACCTTATAAATATTTAAGATTACAATGGACACTTATGTTAATCCTAACTAAGTGGCCTGACCTAATCAAGGGCAGAGGGGTGGCCATGTAGTGCAGGAGGTATAGGCAGTTATTTTCCTATACAGCAAAGTGACTACAATATCTCATCCCCACATAAATGTATATGTGGGGGATGAGATAATTACACTAAATATGGAAACAAAACAGACAAGTGATTGTTAAAATATGAGCATTTGAAAAATATATAAAGTCCCACCTACTCCTACTTATTAAAATGTACGACATCCCCACCAAAAACAATACGGCACATCTACAGACCATGGGCTATGTACCACATATGACGTGAATCCGGTGTATTCTTCTTGAGATATCGTACTTACGAGCTTGCTGTCATAGACACACATACATACAGATGCACACATACATACATACACACACCCATACATACATACACATGCCAGTACGAATGCATAGGTTCCTTGTGCTATTAGCATCAGAACCAAAAACCCAGACTTTTTGTCTCCTTTAAAGTTAGTAGCTTCAAACTTTTTCTTACTTCGCTCACACCGAGTACATTTTTTGGAGTTTCATTACCAGGATTTGTCGAGTACAGCGGTGTAGGAAAGTATTTGACATTGAGTGGGGATGTGGGGAAGATTTTATCTCAACAAACCTCAGAACAAAAATGTAGGAGTCGCTTATCACGGTCCAAAAACTATTTGTAAAGGGGGTGTGTAAAATTAATAGAAATATCAGTAAAATTTGGTAACATTTTCTAAAAATTGAGAAAATTTCACGAAAATAAAAAGAAATCAGAAAAATTGAACCAAATTTCAGAAATATAAAGGAAATTTTATGGATAATAAAGAAAATTTCAACCCCTCTAAATGCTACATCCTCACAATATCTCCGGAAAATGCTATAAATCACCAGTTTATACCTTGTGCAACCAGCCGCTAAAACATGTCAACTCCCACCCCTACCTAGGTGTTGAAATTGATAATAAACTCAGATGGGATAAACATATACACGACATCACCAACAAAGCAAACTCTGTACTTGGCCTATTAGGACGTAACCTCTCAAACTGTCCCACTGACGTTAAAACCACTGCATATATAACTCTAGTTAGGCCAGTACTTAAGTATGCATCAGCGGTTTGAGACCCCCATCACCAGTGCGATGTAGATAAGCTTGAATCAATTCAACGGAGAGCAGCCAGGTTCTGTATGGCAGACTACTCTTATAAATCCAGTGTCACTAGCATGCTTCATAAAACAAGAAGAAGGAACACCCGTCTAAAGATGCTATATAAAATCAATAACAGTCTTGTTGCCATTGATAACCTGATCCCAAACGCAAGAATTAATACAAGGAATAACAATAATATGAAATTCCACATTCCTTATGCTAAAAAGAATGTTTATAAATACTCCTTCTTTCCTTAAACACCAAAAGATTGGAATGCTTTACCATCGGACATTGTACATGCACCAAGTCTTAACTGTTTCAAAGCTAAACTTGCTAAGCTTGTTAATTGATTTATAATTATTATTATTTATTTTTTGCTCATACTTTTGCTACGCTCAATTGGCGTTTATGTCCTCTAGAAGGATTTTTGCTGATTTAACCTATTCATATTCAGATTAAATCTAAAAAAATACATTTTTTCTTATGAGGCAAGGCACACCCCCAGGGGGCAGGGCGGGCCAATAGAGGGGTGTGGCGGGCCGCCTCTGTGAAACAGCAAATCTAGGGGTCTGTAAATGCAGGTTACATTTAGACCTACTACTTCATGACCAGGGATGCAGGAGTTATCAAAAAAAAAAAGAATACAAAATTAACCAAATTTGTGTATTTTCCTATGCAGTCTAACACTAATATTTCCTTATCCAATTGTTGTCATTTTCAACTTTCAAGTGTGGCCCCTTCGAATCTCCGGCCCCTTAACGTTGAGTTAGGCCTTAAAAGTAAAAGTGCATGATTTCCTAGGCCTATAAACACAGTCGAAATGATAATCCCCATTGAAATTTAGGTCTACATTATGTAAGTTTGTGAGTGTCTCACACAGTATTGCAGGTACCTGAGGTCAAATTTGAATCTGAAATGGTTAAGTCGACAAAATTCAGAGGACATGAATGCCAACCGAGCGTAGCAAAAGTATGAGAAAAAAAATCAATTTACATTTAACATGCTTAGCAAGTTTTGCTTTGAAACATTTTAGACTGTTAGTGCGTAGCATGTTAGGCATACGGAGTGAGATATTTATTTCGGCCCTAAACACCAGAACAGTAAGTATGAAACTTGAATTATTCGTGGAAAACGTATGTTATATTCTCCGTAGTAAAATTCAAATCTTAGGGCCTAGCCTAGTCATTGTCACAACCCAAGTACACGTATCACTGGGACATTTGTTTTGTGTACGTAGGTTGTTGTAGATTAGTGAGATAAACATCTCACTCAGTATGCCCTACATTGTGCTACACACTACTTGCAATACTGAGTGGGACAAGTCAAGACTTTCATTGGGATTTTCAATTGGACCTAGGCTATACGAATTACGACCAACACTTTTAGAAATTATGATGGCAAAACCATTAATAATAGAACTGACGAGCTACCAATTTGATGACAATTATATTGTAAACTTACTAAATACATTTTATCTCCTTATATAGGCTACAACAGAAAGGAATAAAATTGAATGATTTTTGGAGCTAATCGTTTACCTTAACAACTCGCGACGGGCTTACTCGTAACGCACAGGCCAGAATACGCTAACGAGTGTTAGGCCCCTATGTTAGTTTATAGATATTCGCACTTACAATCTTCTTCGAGAGACAACAAGTCACCAGCGCGAGAACAAGTTGATATGACATTTTACGATGGAGAAGCATGTTTGATATGAAATAAAATCATTTAAGCGAAATAAAGATAAGTGGGAAAACGGTAAACAAATATTTGGGAAAGGAATTTTGGCCTATAACTGTCAGCTAAAAGAAAGTCTAGCTGAGTCAATAATTGTTCTTCAGGCAGTTATTGCATATTTGTTTTAATGAATTTCATGTCCATGTCGTGATGCCCAATACATAAGTGTAGGAACGGGGAGGGCAGGGGAACGGTGCCCCACACAAAAAATGAATAATGAACCTTTTTTAAAATGAAAAGTTCACCTCAATTACTGTCAAAGGTGCGAGAATTTGCGGCGGAATTTGCGGCGGAATTTGCGGATACTTTTAAACAAATATTACAAAAGTGCCTTTTCAAAATGAATACCGCTTGGGCTCAGAAATTCTATCTACTAGGTGGGGTGGGAAAGGGGGATGGGGGGTATTTGTAAAAAAAAAAAAAGGAAATTAAGACGATAACTGTTTTGCCAATTAAATTGTAGACCTGTAACAAAATATTTCGTTCAAACAAAATTCATATATTTTGGCTCAGTAATTGCCATACTCCTTACCCCAGACCAATTCAGCCTCATGAACCATACTAACATGAAATGTGGGCGGGATTTTTCTATCGAAAGTGGGGCAAAATCAAAAGTATGGGGGGACAAAATTACGCTATAATGCAAAAAAAATCTTACAAAAGGTACAAATTCGGGAACAGTGTGTGTGGGGGGTGGGGTGGAAAGGGGGTAGGGGATTCCGTTCAATTTTTCTCTCAAATTCAGTCTGTGTAAATCAACAACGGTGACCGATATGGTTACTATTCTCGTTTACATTCACCATGTGGTATGTTACGTATTGTTGTTAGATCTCGTTAATACTTCCAACATCCAAGCCAGAAAGCGTGACGTCATTCGGCCTATATTTCATAAGGCCGAGTCGAAACTCCTATACCTACAGTGTTACAAAATCGTGATACTTTTTTAAGTCACCCACCCATGTTGGTTCCTAGTGAGGGCAGTAGAGGGTCAAGCACTTCTAAAATAGAACATATCAAAGAAATGTGTAAATGAAATATTGTAGAGAAATTGTTCATTTAAAATTTATCATTACTTTTTGCGCACTTTTAGTTCAATAAACCAATAATTTTATAAGTCATTAATATAACAATTTTGATTTTGACGTCATCAATGGATCAAGTGCGAACAAAATTTGACAAACCATGCACACAGTGCAGTGCGGGTACTTTTTGCGATACCGGCACAGTACGATGCCAATACATTTATTATCAATTGTTTTACGTCTGAACTTGGCAGATTAAAAGGTTGAAGCATTTTAAAGGAATTACTGCCTAACCTTATCTAAGTCGTTACGCATTACGCCTAGGCCCTAGCCTAGTTGGTGAAGGTCGGCCAACAGCATAGGCCTATTTAACGAATAACGTTAGCGATATGCCGGCCCTAGCCACCTGTACACCCCCGGTTCCATAGTAATTGTAGTCTGCCTGTTTTTATTTTATAAAAGCTAGGCGTACGCAGTCAGACATCTGTGATCCTAGAGAATTACAATGTAATATCAATTAAGGTGGGTCTAGGCCTAGTTACTGAAGCCTAGTTTAGGCTCAGGATTATTGGGTAGTATGAAAAAGGTTAAAGAATTCAAGTTGCCAACTTAACCTATTCAAATTCAGACCCACTGTAGCCGTTAGGAAGGCTACATTCTCGTTAGTTATGGATTCTAACCATTTACCATCGTTTGGCCATAAATTATTTCACTTTAACCCGTTTTTTCGTGCTGACATTGTAGGATTGCTGTTGTTTACTGGTCTGCGGCCCCACGAACGCCACCAGTAATGTCAAAAAGTGTAATTGTGGGATATGACTAATAGCTACATTCTTGCAAGACTGCAGACATGCAAGTTAGAACGAACTTGACTAACATAATCAAGAATTTAGGCTATAATTTGCTTCAAATTTGCTGCCTAGACCTATATAATTTGCCTGGTGATTTGTTGTGTATACTGCTTGAATTTAAACAAAACTTTGCAAAGAATTCATGGATACTGGAAATGAAATAAACCATATTTGGATATTTGTGAAGGGAACATTGTTTATGCCAAACATACGGTAATTCACACACTAGCTCTATGACACATGCAATCATTGTTACCTTGGGCTTATTTTGTTAGGGAAAGCTATTAACTCTTATCATATTATGTGGTTCAAGCCAATGAATTGGTAGTTTGCCATACCCATCTCAAACCTACTATTAACTTTGGGGTGTTAAAGGGAACACATTAAACAGTTTCATAAAACATGCTTCATAAATTAGATTGGCCCCTGTTAAAAACAAGAAGATACAATACCCGGCTACATATGCTATATAAAATCGATAACAATCTTGTCGCCATCAATAAAGATGAATTTATCCCCACCGTCAGAGCTAATACAAGAAATAATCATGACCTTAATTTTCAGGTTCCCTATGCTAAAAAGAATTTATATAAACACTCTTTCTTCCCTCACACACTAAAGGATTGGAATGCTTTATCGTCAAACATTGTACATGCACCAAGTCTCAACTGTTTTAAAGCTAAACTTACTAACTCTTGTATTGCTAACTAGCTTTTTTTATTCATACTTTTTACGCTCGGTTGGCGTTCATGTCCTCTTGAAGGATTTTTGCCGACTTAACCGATTCAGATTCAGATTCAGTTAAATAATTCAATTGTGTGTAGGGTAAAGAAAGAATAATTTGTAAATAATACAGGAAATATATATCAATAAATAACTGGTACAGGTTACATGAAATGGTGCGTAAATTCAGGTTTTTAAAAACAAATTAACACATATTATTCTGCCATTAACTTTTAAAAATCGTTCTTATAAATTTTCATGTACATTTATGGTAGAGGAATTCGGACTTCATTGTGGAGGTAACAAATTTACAAGCTTTGACATCACAATTTTGATTTTCTCTTATGATCGCCTGTATAAATTTAACTTTAACAACTGCATGGTAATCAACTTTACATACATTCCTGACAGTTTCTTTATGAGACATTATCTGTGGATGAACGTACTGCCATTAGTCCCCCACTGTACTAATTACTACAGCTTTAGCTGAAATCAGAAAACTTTGTGAAGTGATGTTGATGTAGGTATAGATATACCACAGTATGTTAATATTTCACAATATGAGTTTTTAAGAAAGAAACAGAAATCAACAAAATCTAAACTTCTTCCTGTGCAGTCTAACAACTATAGATTCCCATGGTTGTAAAGTGTGGCCTATATTCAACTGAGTTAATTCAAGTAAAAGACAGTGTGATTTTTTATGTCTGTTTACTGCAAATAAAAGCCTCGTTTGCTGGTTGTCATGTTGAATTTTCACTTGGGGTTTGTGTCTTTTTTTTGGTCAGGCAGACAACATTTTATGTATGAAAAGGGTACACTAAAATTACCATGTCATATCCTCATAACCTGATAATAGTACATTCCACTATCAAGAAAAATCAGTATACATTTACCTGGAGTCAGAAAACATTTGGTAGAGTATTGTGACAAAATGACAATTATTCAGCTCACTAATATCGGGTACAAAATTAATTTACATTGCAAAAAATATTCGTACTCTGTAGTACAGTCAATGATTTTTAACAATCATACAACATAAAAGTTGGAATACTATTGCTGTGATAATTTGTTCATTGGATACCAAAGCAAAAACAAATGAGAGCAGAACTAAAGTTTGCCTATCAATGAGAAGATAAATTGCATGAAGCAAAATTTTCAAGTGGAGCTTTTTTTATCTTCCCAACTTGAGAGCTTAAGAAACTTTTGCAAACACATTGAAAGCAACTTTAATAAGTAATACACATAGATGCAATACAACATATAGGTCTATTCCAAAAAGTTTGATAATTATTCTTTAATCTAAACTTTATGAATTTAGGGCTTGCAATTGTTGGTAAATGATGTTGAACAGAAAAATGTGAATGAAACTGAAAACCTAATAATTTATTGAAATTGAAATAAAATTAATAAGTTAGCAAATTTATCTACTGTATCTCTACCAATCTAAACAAGTTGGCACTTAACTTACTTTTGCTTTGTTTTATACACACCTATCTGCCAGTTGGTCAGTTTGTTTAGACTTTGTTTGATGGTGTTTGGTATTTTGTTGATAGCCAACTATAAAACTAATGAAAGCTAGGTCTATATTGGTCTCATGCCCACCCACCCTAGCTAACAATTGTAATGCTGCGTATCAAGCATGGCCTTTTTATCATGACAGACATTAACGAGTCAATACCATGGTAATGTACATAGCCCTAACGTTATGCTATTAAATTGCAAGTGGTTTCACACAATGTAGGCCTAAGTTACACTAACGTTACTGTAGCCTGGCTGGGCAACACAATGACCCAAGATAACCACGGCAACGCTTTTTGAAAGCAAGAAATCGCTACATACATGTCTGAATTAAATAAGATTTGTTAAGCAACTTATTCTTGTTCCTAAATAAAACTACAATTATTGCCCATATTTGTCAGCGTTTACGTCGGTCAGTCACTACGACGTTAGCTAGCTTCAGACTGTTCAACAACTGGCACAATTAAGATAATACATTATTTTAGTTTTACTGAAATTGTTCAAGACATCTACTAATTTTGATCATTTATTCCCTGATCAGAAAGATTGTTCGCGTAGTATTTTTCTTAAAATATACTTACCAATTAGGCCTAAGTTAGTAAGTGCGATACATGCCTGTCTACAATTTAACGCTGCGCTAAAGTATTGTCGTCCTGCATGTACTGTAAAAAGAAATCGTTGTTTTTGTGTACTTGTTAGAAATAAAATTAACGTTAATCTTGGTTAGAAAGACAGGTTATGATTAAAACTACTATAAATATAATTAAATGTTCAACTGTTTGGCGTAAATCTCTTGTTTACAAAGGATTTCAGCATTTTCCCATTTCACTCTATCCAATTCCTGTGTGTCTTTTTAAGCTGAAATTTTACAATGTGGTCATATAGAACTTAATCCAAGCCCAGATTATAGCATTGTTGACAATTTACACAACTATGCTAATGCCTATGCCTATCATAAACACGAACTTTTGAACATTCGTACACATTGCTTATGTAACATATCTGCTCATACCTTGATGGTTATAACAAGTCTTGGATTCCAAGCTTCAAAACGGGGTACTCACGGTGGTACCAGAAAACTGAAGAATAGAATTTTAGTATCTGAACAGAGTCCTATTGATGTTATTATACGTCTAAGAGTACATACTATTAAATCAAAGTGTGCTGCAGGTCAAGAAAATCTACATGTAATATCAATACAAACTGATACCACTCCTACCAACTTAGGCCTACATATTGTTCATATCAACCCATGTTCATTGAGAGAAAAAAATATCATCTGGTATGGATCATATATATTAATATTTGTGCTCTTACTGAAAGTTGGACGACAGTTGATGATGATGCTAAAAGAGCTGAACTAAAATCTACAGGATACAATTTCATTAATGTTCCTCGGAAATCCATTAGAAGTGGCGGAGGAACAGCTCTCATCTTCATGAAATCTCTTACTGTGAGATTGACTTCATCAGGAGAATGTAACTCTTTTGAATTTTCAATATGGGATATAAACTCAGACAATCATAGATTTAAACTACTACTTGTTTACCGCCCATTTTGTTTAACAAATCACCCACTTTTTGTAATGATTTTTTGATGAGTTAGTGATGTACTTGAACAGTTCCTTGATACAAACGAGCCTGTTTTTTTAATACATGGGATTTTAACATTCATTTTGATGACAAACTGAATTATGATCAAGTGAAATTTTGTACCCTACTCCAAAGTATGTGCCTTGAACAACATGTTGTCACTCCTACTCATATCAGTGGTCACACTTTAGACTTATTTATAATACGCTCAAATATTGAACTCCAGTTATCATTCCCTACATCAGATTTTTACATATCAGATCATTGTTTCATTTTAACTTTCCTAAAATTCCCTAAACCAAAACTTTATGAAAATACAATTGTTTACAGAAAATTCAAAACCATATACCCTCCAACATTTCAATTTTAATTGGATTTGTCTAAAAGCTTTGCTTTAATGTCTAAAATTGAGGATGTTGAAGAGGCAGCTTGCATGTATGACTCATGTATAAGACAAGTAATCGACAATCATGCACCTGAACATGTAAAAACATTGGTAACTCGTCCAAAAATACCCTGGTACAATGCTCTGATTAAAAATCTAAAAAGAGATAAACGCAAAGCGGAAAAGATTTGGCGCTATTCAAAGTCTTATGTTAGCTGGATTACTTACAAAGAAAAGCGTGACATCTACACAACCGAGTTGAATAATGCCAGACATCAATTCTACTCTAATGCTGTTGCTGCAACAAATGGTGATCAAAAGAAACTTTTTAAAATCATGGATACTCTGCTTGATCGAAAGCCCATCACCCCACTACCTCCTCACAATGATGCTTCTCATCTTGCCTCAGAATTTGGCCTGTTCTTTGTTGCAAGAATTATCAAGATTTGACATGAGCTGGATAGAAAGGTTGTGATCATCCGAGTTCTAAAGAAATGTTCCCATATGGACTTCATTTTAGCTCTTGACAGAGGAGGATGTACACAATCTGATACTAAAAGCAAAATCTACTCAGTGCATCCTCGACCCACTACCCACTTGGTTATTAAAGGAGAATTACAATGTTTTCCTTCCAACTCTTACTAAACTGGTTAATCTTTCTTTGCAACAAGGGAAATTCCCTAAGCAATTGAAAAAGCCGTAGTAAAGCCATTACTAAAAAAACAAGGGCTCGATGTAACATGATGTTACGATGAGCTCACAGCATCATTTCTTTTGAACTTTCTTTATCATTATTTACGTATAAGTTTTCATGGAATATCTAAGTATATAACTTCCATGGAATATTACTTTCATGGAATATCTGAATCACTTTCAATTTGCTACGGTTTGCACATTTATAAGAGGCTAGACCTTTTGCTCTATTGTCAATCTACCTACTGTGGTGTAGCGGTTATCATACCTGTCTACAGACCACGAGGCCCCGGGTTCAATCCTGGGGTGGGTAAACACGCCAGTGCACCACAACTGGTTATCAAAGGCCGTGGACATTGACTTGGTTGTCGATGTTATGGCTGTCCGTACGTCGTACCTGTGTTCTCGTCCGGGTCGTATTAAGCGTTTCGCGATAGCATTTATACTATCATAACCGAATACGCAGGCGACGACCCCGTTATTGTAATTGTGTGTTCAACTCTCTCTCTCTCTCTATTGTCATAATATCTGTGGACCTTGGATAACGTCATCGCCTTTCTCGGTATTGGTATTCTGAGGGCGTTTAGTCATTGTCTTGGTTTAAGATTTTCCTAAATGTAGAATTTGCAAATCATGAGTGAGATGATTTTCCATGAAGTCTTATGACGTGCTTCCCTTTGTATTTAAACTAGAAGGTTTCTTTATATTTGAATTACATGTATAAAGTAGAAAATTGTTAATGAAAAGAATTCAGATAGAGGTCAGAAACAGTTGCAATCGGTTAGATGGAGTCTGTCACTTAGAGATAGCAAGAGAAAGTTATAGTCATAGTCAGAGTTGGTGTATAAACGAGTATACAATATATTTCAGAAGCTTTATTAATACTGTGCGTTCCGTATCTCCTTTTTGGGCCTTGCGCTACATTCTTTATGTTCTTTTATCGATAATAACACTGGACGGAACACTGATAACTATCGACCAGTAAGCAATCTTAGTTTCTTGTCTAAAATAGTTAAGCGTGCTGTTGTTGAACAAATGATCAAGCATAGTCAGCAGCATGATTTATTACCTTCCTCTCAATCAGGATTTCGCCCATTCCATAGCACAGAAACTGCTTAAGCTAAAATGCAGTCAGACATACTGCTGCAACTAGACAAACAAAAATGTGTCATTTTAGTACTCCTTGACCTAAGTGCGGCATTCGACACAATTGATCATGGTATGCTTCTCAAAACTTTAAATAAGCGTTTTGGCATTAATGGAACCATCTTAGATTAGTTCTGTAGTTTGAATCCCATTTAGTTCAAAGGAAACAAAAAATCCTTATCAGCAATGCTGAATCAAGGGCATTTGATGTAAAATTTGGTGTGCCTCAGGGCTCTTGTTGTGGACCCCCTCTCATTCACATGGTATGCATCTTCTATTTTTGATGCTTTGATAGCCGTTTCTCCCAGTATTCAAGGTTATGCTGATGACCACAGCTTATACATGTCGTGCAATGCTAATGATCCATCAAATGTGAACTCAGTCATAGCTGAAATTGAAGGTTGTTTGAAAATAGTGAAAGATTGGAGGATTTACAACAAACTAAAAACTAATGATTCAAAAATTGAAGTCATCATTTTTGGATTGAATTACCAACTAACAAAACTAAATAATGGCTGTATTGCTAATGGTAACTACAGTGTAAAATTATCTTCCACTGTCAAATATTTGGGCGCTTGGTTAGATCAATGTATGACAATGGCTGACCATGTCAATCACAAATGCAAAACTGCGTTTTACCATTTATTAAACACTAGAAGGTGCATAAAGTTTCTGGACAAAAGCTCTGCAATATCACTTGTAAATGTACTTGTGCATAGCTGCAAATATTATTGCAATGTCCTCCTTGCAGGGGTGACAGGTGCTACAGTGACAAAGTTGCAGCGTGTTCAGATTTATGCTGCAAGGATTGTCACAAGAAGCAACCGTTTCACTCCATCACTTTATCTACAGCAAAATCTTCATTGGCTACCTGTCTCATATAGAGTTAAATTTAAAATTCTAATACTCATTTTTAAATCTTTTCATAGCATGACCCCGTTGTATCTGACCATAATGTTTCATTTTAAACAAACTAGTTACCGCCTTCGCTCTCAAAACCACCTCATCCTTTACGTTCCAAAAAGTAAACTTACATATTGCGATCGTTCTCTGCAAATATTTGGCCCAAAACTTTGGAATGACTTACCTCTCTCAATCAAATTTACTCAACCCCTTAAACAATTCCACACCTCGCTTAACCCTTACTCTACCACGCGGCGATATTATTGCCGTTTTGGGTGCCCCGTCTTTGGCCCCACCTCCCGAGCGCATTTTCAAAAAAGTGCTGGTAGAGTAAGGGTTAATCAGCCCGCGACAGTATGCGCCAACCCGAAAATATAGGCAGCATGATCCCGGTGGGCGGGTCACGAAAGCGGAAGGGCCCCGACTCTTCTGCCTGGAAGACAGAAGACCCTTCAATAATCACGCCTTGATTAACCCGTACTCTACCACGCGGCGATATTATCGCCGTTTTGGGTGCCCCGTCTTTGGCCCCGCCTTCCGAGCGCATTTTTAAAAAAGTACTGGTAGAGTAAGGGTTAATCAACCCGCGACATATGCGCCAACCCGAAAATATAGGCAGTATGATCCCGGTGGGCGGGTCACGAAAGCGGAAGGGCCCCGACTCTTCTTTCTGTAAGACAGAGAACCCTTCAATAATCACGCCTTGATTAACCCTTACTCTACCACGCGGCGATATTATCGCCGTTTTGGGTGCCCCGTCTTTGGCCCCGCCTCCCGAGCGCATTTTCAAAAAAAGTGCTGGTAGAGTAAGAGTTAATCAACCCGCGACATATGCGCCAACCCGAAAATATAGGCAGCATGATCCCAGTGGGCGGGTCACAAAAGCGGAAGGGCCCCGACTCTTCTGCCTGGAAGACAGAGGACCCTTCAATAATCACGCCTTGATTAACCCGTACTCTACCACGCGGCGATATTATCGCCGTTTTGGGTGCCCCGTCTTTGGCCCCGCCTTCCGAGCGCATTTTCAAAAAAGTGCTGGTAGAGTAAGGGTTAATCAGCCCGCGACATATGCGCCAACCCGAAAATATAGGCAGCATGATCCCGGTGGGCGGATCACGAAAGCGGAAGGGCCCCGACTCTTCTGCCTGAAAGACAGAGGACCCTTCAATAATCACGCCTTGATTAACCCGTACTCTACCACGCGGCGATATTATCGCCGTTTTGGGTGCCCCGTCTTTGGCCCCGCCTCCCAAGCGCATTTTCAAAAAAGTGCTGGTAGAGTAAGGGTTAAGACTCACTTGTTTTTATTGTGCTTTAAGGTCCTCTTCATAATTTTGTTGTTCTTTGTTTGCTTTATATTTCATGCTTATCTTATTTACATATTTGTATTTATTTTCTTTATATGCATATTTTGTAAGGCGCATTAGAATAAGTTATTTAGATAATGCGCCATATAAGTGTAATAAACTTAAACTTAAACTTGATTGTTACGCCGAAGAAAAATCAATTCTTACGTCTAACAATCATTCTTACGTCGTAACAATTCCATTGCATACGTCTAAAACGGGTCGCTGATTGGGTGAGATTAGTTTTCACGCGTAAAATTATATCTATTTGTACGCCTAAAGGAAACAACCAATTAGCGACCCGTTCAGACGTATGAAATGGAATTGTTACGACGTAAGATTTTATTTTTCTTAGGCGTAATATTAGGAGACGTTATGACCCGCATGGCCAACCATACGCGGTGGGAATTTTCAACGAGATATCAGTGTGAACTCTATCGCACTGTCGACATTAGTAGACTAGACAGTCTCGAAGGATATCGTCACGTTGCGAGTATTGGTTTTAATTTAAAGGAATAATCCCTTAAAATTTTAAATTATGTGATTGAGGACTATAATTTAAAAAAAAAAACACGAACTGGGGAAAAACCATGTTGATATCTTATTCTGCTGAGGAGTTATTGCACTTCAACTGTTCAAAGATTTCACCAGTGTATTAAAAAGTCACCTTGCAGTGTAAAGTGTATTGTCATCATTTTACATTCACGACAATTCTTACGTATTTCTTTCAACATGAATTACCTCTTTCGAAATTATTAGAATTTTTTGGTTTAATTATTGAGTATGCACTTTACTCGAACAGATGCTTTGCCCAGATCTGCTTAAGACATGTTCCTTACATTTTAAAGAACATAAATGTTTTTTGTTGAACTTACATCTGTACATAGGCTTATGAATTATCTTGGCTCTAAACGGAATAAGATAGCAACATGGGTTGTTTACCAATTTGTTTCTTCACTTGTTCTCTATCATATATGTGAAAATTTACAGTATTATTCCTTAAATTATGGTTAAAAAAGTACCCCAAAAAAAAAAAAAAAAAAAGTTTCACGGAGCAAAGGAGAACCGTATTTCCTGTAGTTTTGAGATTCCAAGGGGAACCTAAATAGACGGTTCTTTGAAGAACCCAACAGCCCAAGTGGGTTACAAATACGGGACAAGCTATAGAACCCTTAAAAGGTTCCACGGAGAACCTTGGATTGGGGAGTTTGAGGTTCCATAGGAACCCATATCTACGGTTCCTTGAATTGGGTTCAAAATACGTGACAAGTATAGAACCGTATAAGGTTTCAAATAGAAACTTTTTTTTTCTCTAAGAGTGTAGTTCCTTATTCGATATTGACTATTTCCCTATTCGTCGCTCGCTATATACCTGTTCTTTTATCTGTTTATCGTTATTTTCTGGTTCTTAATTCGAAATTGACTATTTCCTTATTCTGCGCTTGCTATATACCTGTTCTCTTATCGTTATTTCCTAATTCGATATTGATTAATTCCTAAATCGTTGCTCGCTATATATCTGCTTTTTTATCGTTATTTACTAGCTCTAATTCATTATTGACTATTATTATCATTATTATCATTATTATTATCATCATATATAAAT